>JAADVD010000126.1:0-72856 GCA_023334535.1 Pythium vanterpoolii | reverse complement strand
TTTTGGTCCACACTTCGAGAACTACTTTCACATTCAAAATTTGGACCTACCGGTATGATACCAGTTTGTTTTATTGTGTACCACGACGGTGATGACGTAGTTTACGTCCGTGTTGTTTCGTGCTTACTGTTTAAAACAGATCGGGTCACGTTCTGACCAAACTTTCAAATCGGGTCACCTTTTGCAATTTCCCCTTTATTTTTCGCTAAAATAGGGGCATAATTTTTATTGTCCCTTCATTTTATGTGGACCACCCTAATAGGTATCTTGAACATTAAATTACCGGTATTCTAGTCTGCACCCACTTCTGGTGAAATAACTTTTACGAAATTACCAAAAACGCCAATTGTCACCTAAGTAGAAAATAACTTCTCGTCTTAGACGCCTTGACTGTATGCATTTATTTGTTCTAACAGTGCAATAAGTCTATTCCTGAAATGTCTTCAGATGAGTCCTTAAGTTCAGGTAGGCCTTTTGTAATTTTGGCTTCGACCAGCAATTCTTTCTCTCAACTCAAATTTGAATTGCACGGTCTCCAGCCACAAACACCAACACCACACCGTCGCCGAAAAACTCGGATCGAAAGCACAGCGCAAAGATGTCGTCCGGATTCGGGTTCAAGGGCCGCGAGGGCCGATGCTATCGCTTTTGGAAAGACGTGGAGCAATGCAGCGTACGTGCGCGTTCATCACCATGGCCTGCGTGGCAGCGCTACATGAAGAGGGTGGAAATTACACTGTTGCGATGCGTGGATTTTTACAGAAAGAGACCGACGTGGCGGGCCAGTGCGGCAAGCAGGTCGAGGACTACTTGGAGTGTTTGCACCACAAAAAGGAGGTGCGGTTTATAAAGAACACATTCGTGCGTTTTTGGCTGCACGGTCGTACTCACAAAGTGGATGGTACTACTTCTGTAGCTCACGCGCATGAACGCCATCGTCGTTCAGAATGAGAAGAACGAGTCTGGTCACGGCCACGGTCACGATGACCACGGGAGCGGGCATTAATGCTGCTCGATGAACCGCACAGACCTCACAGCCGTGCCGACTGGTCATTATTCCGTCGAGATGAGTGAGAAGCAAGCTGAGGAGGGATCGAGCGTTGGTGAATGAAGTCTATCATCATCCGTTTTTTTCGTGTGTGCGTTGTGAGGCTCCAGTATATCGTGAGGCGCTCTGCCAGTCAATACGCGACCAACTGATACGCCAAGCCGACATGGATTCGTGTGTGTCGCTCTTGAAACATAAGCCCCACGAGCAGTGGGTGGACTACAGAATGTCCGAATGAAAACAATGCGACTGGCAGTCTCATCTCGTGGCTCTAGTGTGGCATCACGACCGCACACCTTACGAAGGAGTTATCTGCGCAGCGCGAGACGTCAGGACTCGCAGCAGCGCTTCACGGCATGCGTGCACAGTCTAGTGTATCTGGGCACGCCCGAAAATCGGACACAGGGAAAGGTAAATAGCCAAGGGTTTTCAAGCACAGCATACATTGCAAGTAGCAAGTGCGGTTGACGCAAGTATGGTGACGGGTCTGTTGTCCCACTCTGGCGAGTCCGCTTTCGTGTGAGCGCTGACGACCGCGTCTGGTCCGAATTCCGAATCGGAACGCGTGGCTGCGACCCTCTACGCCTTGCTTTTCTTCTACTCTGCCGTCCTGCCTGCCCTTCTCCTTCGTCGAAGAGAGTTGCTTGAATTGGTCGCCCTAGCTTACCAAGCGTTCTCGTTTGCTTCTTGCGTTCGCCTGGACCATCCCACCGTCGCGCTGGCGTGTGCGCGTCACCGGGTCCGCATTTCCTGCAGTGTGCACGTCAAGCGGCGTTTCACTCACCTTCGCGCAACATAAGCCAGCGGCCGTTGTATTTCTGTCGAACGACCTGCGCAAGTAGCCAGATGTTGAATTAGGTCGGAAAAAGGAAGAAACGGCGAACGGCGCTGACATCGGCCATTCGGCCATCCGTGGACCTCGCCCACTCCCTGAGCGACGCGTGAAACCTTCACGCTGCTTTTCTGACCCGCCGAACCGCCAAGCCGCCGACAAAGAGTCTCCAACCCAAAATCCAATCCCTAGAACAGCGTGTGGCGTGTCACTCACAGGGAAGGCTGGAAGGCTGCCGATCGGCGTAGTCGCTGCGCTGCCACATCGACAGGCATTCGCGCGACCGCTCACTTACCATCGAACGTCCATGCACAAGTACGAAGAAGGCCGGTGCATCGGCCGCGGCAGCTATGGGTCGGCGCATTTGGTCACGGAGCGCGCGACGAACCAGCGCTACGTCATCAAAAAGATCCCCATGGAGCTGCTCAGCGAGACGGAGAAGCAGCAGTCGTTCCGCGAGGTGGAGCTGCTCGCGAAACTCAAGCACCCGAATGTCGTCGAATACAAGGAGAACTTTGTTGAGAAGAACGTGATCCACATTGTCATGGCCTACTGCGACGGGGGCGATCTCGCGGGCCGCATCAAAGAGCGCGCCGCGATCGCCGCGAATGGCGGGCACGGCTACTTTGATATTCGTCAGATCCTCGACTGGTTTGTGCAGATGGCGATGGCCATCAAGTACCTCCACGAACAGCGCATTTTGCACCGCGACCTGAAGACCAGCAACATTTTTCTCACAACGCAGAACGTGATCAAACTGGGAGACTTTGGCATTGCCAAAACACTCGACTCGACGCTTGACCAAGCCAAGACCGTTGTAGGGACACCATACTATATGAGTCCAGAGGTGTGCGAGAGCAAACCGTACTCGTACGCGAGCGATGTGTGGTCGCTTGGCTGCGTTTTCTATGAGATTGTGGCGCTCAAGCACGCGTTCGATGCCCCAAATATCCTCACTCTGATTCTGAAAATCGTGCAGAATGACGTACGTGACTCGTGATGTACTAGGAGATATTCCTCACCGCTAACTTGTGGTGTGATACATGTATAGTTTGCCGCCGTACCAGCGCACTACGATCCCGAGATTTCCGACATCCTCAAGCGCTTACTGGACAAACGCCAAGAGAACCGGCCGACGATGGACCAAATCCTCGCGATGCCGTACATTCGCAACCACATGCAAGGTGCGTAGGAAGAAGCAAGGGCCGTTTGTGAGAATGTGCTGGCTCACTTGTATTCATTGTGCAGCGCTCGTGGAATCTGGAGGATCACTGAAAATGTCGGCGGTCGCGCGACGTCCACACGGCACACCGAAGCGAAGAGTACACACAAAAAGTGGACGGCGATCGTCCACCGACGTAAGCGGGAAGGCTCGCCGCAATGGACAGTCCACACAGAACCGATGGGCCGCCATTACCCCGAACGACCGTGAGGAAGTGTGCACTGGCGACGGCAGCGACCTCGAGCTGCTCGACGCGTCGGGGCTTTTGGAGGAGTCGAGTCTCGACATTCGCCTTCCAGAGCGCAGTAAAACTCCCGAGCCTCTCGTCCTCGGCCCACCAGACGAGCTTATATCACTAGCCAAATTCCAACCACAAAAGCGTACGACACATAAGCGGCTGTCGCCGACGCACAAGAAAGCAGCAAATGTGAATAGAAGTGGCATCGCCTGGGTGGAGCAGCGACACGGCGACACCGACGCAGCCGTGCTCACGAGACGCCCCAGTGCGGATGAAGTGGAGGAGGAGCTTGACACTCGGTTCCAAGTCGAAGCAGCCGAGGCGCTCATGAATCCCAATTTCCAGCGGGTGTACGCAGAAGAATGTGATGACAGTCTCACCGTCAAGTACGCACCCCAGTCCAGAAGTCGAACACGGCAGCAGCATCCGCAGCAGCGTGGTAGTAGCGGGAAGCCGCCCAAGTCGGGGCCTGCGACTTACGAGAACCGGAGGCGTGTGTTCGACTTGGCTGTTGGCCGACAGCACGGCACGTCCGCACGCACGGGAGCCGTTCGGCCCGCTGCTTCGCATAACCTCCAGCCTCAGCAGCTACAAGCGCGTGGCATGAATTCGAGACGATTGGGCGGATCCGATTCGACACCAGTCACATTAACGCTATCTCTCGATGAGTCAACGATGGACGACGGCGAGCATTTGGAGAGCAGCCACGACGTCTCGAATTTAAGCGACAGCGGTATGTTGCGTCAGTTGGAACTGGAAGAAGCGAGCTCGAGTGACGAGCATGAAGACGCCTATTCGTCCAACAGCGATGGGTACGATGGAGAAGAGAACTTTTACAGTGAGCACTCGGCCTACAGTGACGATTCGGACTTTGCGGGCGGAGACCACGAAGGCGATTACAGCGACGACTTTGAAGAGCTGGACGGTGAAATCATTGAGTACGCAAACGACGACTTTGTCCCTGAAGACGACCCGGTGTCATCCACATACACGCCCCTCTTTGTGGCCACCACTTCTGATGAGCCACCGCCACCGCCACTTCTTGGAGCCGATGTTCGGTCTCCAAAGCTTGTCAGCACACCCGGGCCTCACCAGCCGCCACGCGAAGTTCAATGGGTAATGCGCAACGTCGCTCAGAGTCTTATGGAGAGTTGTGACAACCTCAGCGTGGCGTGATCCATCCAAACTGAACTCATACACAGCGTACAATAGTGCAAAAAATATACTCTACCCAGTCTCGTGTTCGGCTACTGGTCACCGTCGCTGGCGCTGATCCTCTCGTTAGGGAACGCTCGATAGGCCACCAACGGACTAGTGGTCTCGTCCGAGACTAGGATCTCGACTGTTTCGCCTGCACCGATCAACAAGGCTTGGCCAGTACCGACAGGAAACGACTTTTCCTCAGACACCAATCGCGCGACACCGGCGCCGCCAACCACAAGCAGCACGGACGCGCCGTGGCGTGCGTGCAGCAGTGTTTTTGTTTGCGATTGATGCATCGTCACGACCTCCACCTCAAACTCGGGTACGGGCGGCGAGTAGACGCGAATGCAGTCGGAGACGCGGTCGCCCGACAAAATGGCAGGCCGACACGTGCGGTACGTGAGCATTTCATAGAGCGTTTCCTTGTCGATAAACTTGGGCGTGAGCCCAGCGCGTACGACATTGTCCGAACACGCCATGCACTCGATGCAGTCGCCAGAAAGATACGCATGCGGCTCGTTGGCACCGAGAAAGACGGCTTCGCCAGGTTGCAGCGTGATGTAGTTGAGGAGGTAGGGGCAGAAGCAGCCAATGTCGTCGCCGTATTGGCCAATGAGACGCAGTACAAGCGCGTCCACGTCCGACAAATCGGTCGGAGGCTTGGCGCCGAGACGCGATCGGAGGCTGGACACTTGCGCGACGATCAAGTCGTGGTCGGCATGGATAAAGCTGCGAAAGTACTTTCGCAGTGCGCTTGCATTGCGGCGTTTAGAGAGTGTGCGCGCGACTGACAGACAACAACGCATTTCCTAAACGAACGAAAAGACAATATGGCAGGCGGCTGGGACGTACCTTTTTCAGTCGCAATAGCTTGAAGCTCCGGCACAGCGTCGATATGTGCGACGATCTCATCAATCGGTCGGAATTGGCATCTGCATATCATAAAAGATACACATGAGTGCGCAGCAGACACGAATTGCACTATATAAGCCAACGCACAAAGCTTCAAAGCGCGTGAGGGCAATCGTCATTTCTGGCTTGTGATTCGCATCCTTGTAAATTGTCGGAAATTTGGCGTGTAGCGAGCGCGCCAGTGCAAGGTCGGGGTGTGCCTAGAAGATAAGTAGCAGCCGCTAGTATTTTAAACACTACTGTACAGCCCAAACTAGCGCATTTCGGTTGCATGGACGCACCTGAATCGAAAGCGCCTTCTCGACGGACAGCACCTTAAAGAGAAACGGAAGATCTCCACTTGCCGCCGCTTGGCCCGCGGCAGCAGGATGGTTCTTTGATGTTAAACACATACAGTGTCAGTACATCGTACGAGTCTGGAGCAGCGCTTGCGCCAGCGTACCTTGAGCCACTCGCTCAGCAACTCGGCCGCCTCGCCGTTGCGCACAATCTTGGTCGGGCCACTCGGATGCGTGCCCATCCTAAGTAAGATACACGAACGATACAATTGTCAGCAACGTGCATCACCTTTCGATTATTGATGATGCTTCTCACCATAGTTCTGCGTACGTGGCGTCGTCGGCCACGTGGAATCTCGGGTCGCTTCCTTCCTGTTCAGTGCAAGTGTCGTCAGTACCTTCCCGTATCTTTTGGTTGCTTGGCGCCGACGGATACCATGAGCTGCGCGACGCGGCTCTCGCGACCGTGCTTTCCCCATGCGTAGGTCTGTGCAACACACTGCAGACGCTCCATGGTCACCGCTAAATCCAGCTCTGACTACCCGAATGCGACAAACGTGGATTACTCAGTGCCGCGCGTGCGTGTGTCAGTTGTCGCCCGCACCCACAAAGAGTCGAGGAAGATGCACCCTCTCTGGCATTGTCGTGTTCAATTCCCTCGCATCAGTGCCAGCTCCGAAGCGGGGTAGGCTTAAGTAGCAATGCACCCAAGCACCAAAGCGACGGTTCACAAAAGTTACTTCAACTTTGATTGCTGAACCGAACCGGTCTCGTAGCGATAGCTTGACTTGGTACATCAAGCGTCACCAGCGACTTAGCCACAGCAAAAAAGGAAAGTTCGAGCGCGACGCCAAAAACAATGGCGCGGCTTTGCCAGGTTTGCGAGACGCAAGAGTCCAAGTACAAATGCCCATCGTGTCGCGCGCCGTACTGCAGTGCTATATGCTATAAGACCCACAAGGAAACGCCGTGCGGAGGAGGGGCCGACGCGACCACCGGTAGTACGACCACCAATACAGCCCTAAATGTCGGTGCGGTTGCTGTTGAACCTGTGGCAGTGCGCAATGTTTCCACGTTCCAGTTTAATGACGAAGCCAAGGACAGTATCGATCCTACCAAGCTTTTGACGGCGGAGCAGCTCGCCGGACTGCGTCAGTCCGCCACCACCAAGGAACACCTCGCCAATCCCCATGTTCGCGAGTTGTTGACACAGGTAAACGAGCACCTCAATCTTGCAGTGCTGACTATCGGAGGAACTGATTTAGCTATTGACGTTTGGCCCACTAGATCGACTCGTCCGCCAACCGTATGAAGGCACTTGAGAAGGCGCTTCTCAACCCAGTCTTTTCCAACTTTATGTTTCGAGCGCTTGATGAGGTGCGTTCCTTCGCGACTCTGCTGCTGTGCTTACGGTTGACTGTTCGGGTTATCAACTGATCCTGTGATGTGGCATGCAGGTCGAGAGCAATGCATGAATTGCATGTCGTCTGTCAATTTCTGCAATATGATTCCACTCGTTTAAGAATTCGGTCGAGCCAATGGTGCTGGAGCAGTTGCCACGCGGCGAGCGCGTCTTCGACATCTACTCGCGACTGACGAAGGAGCGCATTGTGTTGCTCACGGCCCCGTGAACAACAACAGCATGGTGTCGCTGGGACGTCGCAGCTGCTGTTTCTCGACGCAGAACATCCCGAGAAGGATATCTTGACGTACATTAACAGCCCTGGCGGTGTGGTGACCTCGGGCTTGGCGATCTGCGACACCATGTAATATATCCATCCCCGCGTGAATACGCTGTGCATCGGGCAAGCTGTGTCGATCGGTGCTTTGATACTCGTAGGTGGCGCCAGACCACAAGATTTCGCTCCCAGACTCACAGGTAAGCGACAGAAACGATCATGCCCACTTGGCGGCCTCATGTTTTCCAACAGGACGTTTGGCGTGATCGTGTGTGCCGTCGATAACGACTGATCCATCAACCGTCGAAGTGCGCAATGTTCTCAATCGATGTCACTATGTGGGACAACGAGTAGCTTGCTTAGTTTAGCTTAGCTTTGATTGGGTTTCTCTACCTGGCGCTTTGCTAACTAAATAACTGATATTCGAATCGTTAGAAACTGAAAAGTGTCGATCCCTGTGTGTTGGTGTCCCAATCTACCAAATAAGCTGATGAACATGGCGGCGGTCGCAATACGCGGCGGCAACCCCACCCTCGGACCACCCACCGCGTCTGCGTCCGCCCATACCGCCGCCAATGGATCCTCTGTCATCACCGCTGGTGCTGATGCGTTTTTGCCGCACCGCCTGCGCCACACATTGGCCTCCACAGTCGACAGTAACGTCCACGTGAAGCTGGACGTGCCGAGCGCCGGCGCGCTTGGCGTCGACGCCACTGGATCTATAGCCGTACTCGCCGGCCGCCGAGGCCTCCATTTAGTGGATCTAGAAGCGCCGTACACACTCGCTGCGACACTCCACCATCAGACCAAGTGGGACGTCACGGTCGCCCAGTTCAATCCGCACATTGCCTTCAAGAGCTACGTCGCCTCGACCTCGAACAGTAACACGCTCGTGTGGAACGTCGCGCGCTGCCTCCAGACACCACCGCATGGAAATGGATACGCACCACTATCCCTATCACAGTCCCCACCGCTGGTCGCCACGCTGCGCAGTCACACACGGCCCGTGAGCGACCTTGGGTGGGCGCCGACCGAGCCAACGCTCTTGGCGACCTGCTCGGCCGATGGGAAAACGCATTTGTGGGACACACGCACGCCGCAGCGACCCGTGCAGACGCTCCATACGTTCTCGGCGAGCGCCGTGCAGCTCGCGTGGCACCGCGTCGACGCCACGACGCTCGCGACCGCCCACGAAGGCGAAGTCCGCATTTGGGACACGCGCGCGAGCGACAAGACCCCGGCCGTGCTGATGACGGCGCACATGCAAAAAATCTATGGTTTGGACTGGCACCCTAAGCGCATGGACGAACTGCTGACGTGCTCGGAAGACAAGACCGTCAAATTCTGGAACGTAAGTCACCCCCGCGTGTGCCAGGGATCGCTTACGACGGGGGCACCGGTTTGGCGTGCCAAGTACACACCTTTTGGCGACGGCATTGCCACGAGCTCCCATCGTCAAGACACTGCTCTGCGGCTCTGGAGCTTGGCGTATGCCGCTGGAGGGGATGTCGCGAATGGTAACACGATCACCCTAGACCAAGTGCATGCATTTGCCGGCCACACGGATCTCGTCAGGTCGTTTGAGTGGCGCGAGCGTACGTCGTCGAATCAAAATCAGCAGTATCAACTTGTGTCGTGGTCCAAGAACCAGGAGCTGCGTCTCTGGCGACTCGATCCGCATCAACTTCGAGCGTGTGGCCACATCCAAACCGAAAGGCAAACGAGCGGCGCGAGCGGCACGACTGCAGGGTCCCCACAGAACGGCGCATCAGATCTCTCTTTTGACCCGGAAAGCGATGGCTTCGAACTCACTCATTCCATGCACCCGTCACGGCGAGCGGTACCCCGCACGAAATACGACGCGACCACGCTCAAGAATGATTTCGCACCGCTGGCTGTGCCGTCGGCGGCCGTACCGCTCGGCGCGTCCGAGTATTCGCTGGTCCAAGGCGGACATGAAGAGAACAATGCCGTGCTGCGTGCGCTCCTGACGTTTGACGACGACCTCAGCAAACTGGGCGATGGAAATGCCAGCGGTGATGACGACGACGACGACGACGACGAGAGTCCCACCACGCGCGAGAGCCTCAGCCTCGTCGGAAAAGCTATTGTCAGCAACAGTGCCGACACTGAGCCCGTGAGTCTGGCAGCCGTGCTGCCATGTCCACGCATCTTTGGCGCGTGTTTCAGCGGCCCCAACGTGCTCGTGATGTTTGACTCGCGGGTCGCCCTCGGCCAGACGCGTCACATGGCAGCTACGCCGCCAGTAGCCCCTGTGGCCCCCGGCAAAAGCGCCAAGCCCATGCCGACTCCGACTGTGCTAAAAAAAATGCCGCGCACGTACGAGCAGCTCTTGGAAATGCGTGATTCGAGGTTCTCCAAGAAAAAGAACAAAAAGTCTCCAGCACGTCTTCTCAGTGGCGCTGCGGGCGGCATCGGCGTGGGTGGCGGCGCCATGGAGCTGAGCACCGAGTGGTCGGGGGTCACGCCGCTCGAGTTTATGGATGCAAATCACTTTGGACAAGATGATCCGGCGGCTGGCGACCGCGGCGGTCTTGGGAAGCTACGCGGCCCGAGCCGTGGCAGTGGGTTTTTCAATACCGCCGGCATTTTGGCGGGCACCGACAGTGGCGGAGACAATGAGTTTGCCGTGCACGGAGCGTCCGAGTACCTCAAGACGTACTTTTCCAACCAAGAGCTCCACCAGCCCGTAAAGCATTCTGACCATCGAACGTCGATGCCGCTGACGCCATTGATGCAGGGGCTTTCGCTGTCGCCGCCGCGTGCGGCTGCGGTCATGGCAGCGTCTTCGGATCTGTATCGAGGCTTTGGGCCGCCGCTCAATGTGAGCGACGCCCGGGCAGCAGGCAAGCGCAATGCCGATCAACCAGCGATACCGTCACTACAGTTGGATCTGAGTCTGAGCGTCTCGCTGCTCGATCTGTCGCGGCTCTGTGGTGTGTCGTCCGTCCTCACGTACGGGACGCAGTTGGCGTCTTTTCCAGCAGCACGAGATGAGAGTGTGGATGACAGCTCCTCCGCTGCCGCTAAGCTGGACGCGGGGACCCACGATCTCTACGCGTGGATGCTCAAGGCCACCGAGTCCCGACGCATTGGTGGACGAATCCATAGCAAACGGGCGAGACGAGGGGCGAGCTTTAGTAGTCCCGCATTAACCAGTCAGAAGACCCACCCGCTCAGTCGCATTCTCCAGTCTCTGATTGCGGACGGGTCACACTCTCACCAACCACATTCAAGCCAAAACGCAAGGACGAGTGTCTCGGACGTTTGTGCATACAACGCCCAGATCGCCTCGCTGGCGGGGCGCTCAGACTTGCAGCAGGTATGGGCACTCTTGGAACTCACGACGGCGTCAGATGTGCGGCTACCTCAACAGCAACAAGCGCTTCCACTTCAGCATCAAGAACTTCAGCCGTTGCAGCCGAAAGCACTGGCGTCATCCAGTGGCGTGTATGCGTTGGTCACATCGCACCCATGGCGAGCCCATCCGTTTGGCCAGAACCTTGTGAATAAAGTGCTTTCGATGTACGAAGACTCGGGTGACCTGCCCACGCTGGCGGCGATCGTGTGTGCCCTGCAGCCACCGTCTCTCCCGGACACGGACGCCGATACGACAGACACGATGACCCTGGAAATGGACCAGCTTTCAGCTTCCCAGCTGCAAACGGTGAGCGAGTACAATACGCCATCTCTCAGCTCGGCAACAACAACGGCGCCCGCCACACCGTCCGCACTCTCGACCACGAGCATTCCAGCCAAAGCGACGACCAGTCCGTTCACACGGTCGCGTACGTCGTTTAACAGTCTCACCCAGCTCCTCGGTGGCCAGTCGGACATAGGGGAAGCCAACGTTCCACCCGTGATGCGGAGTGCGCGGCGCTCCAGCAGCCACAATGAAGTGCCCAAGCTGTCGCTGGCAGCCGCCGAGCGTGGCGAGTCACCGCGTCTCACACCACACAAGGCCAGCGCAAAGGACTGGCCGATGACAGCGCGAGGAAACCAGGGTCTCAATGCGCGTCACCAAGTCAGTCCAGCGATTGGCCCCGTGGCGGCGCCCGGCGGATGGAAGGGTATTGACTTTGAGAAGATGGAGAATCCGTTTAAGACCTGGAGCGGCGGCTCTGCTGCTGCGCGTGCCGACGCATCCCCCCGAACACTGACGAGCGACACGTTCCGTCCCCCTGGCACGCCGCTCACGTTGGCAGCGACTACGCCGCGTCGTCATCGTGGAAGTAGTGCCGTTGACAGCGACGACGAGGTGTCGTTGACGGGCCGCATCCACCTCCATGTGGACAAACGGTATGGCGACGCTGAGCACAGCATTCTCTCGACAGATCCCCAAGACGAGCGACGATACGACGGCTACAAAGAGGCCTATGCCGAGGTGCTCTATCAATATGGTGCCCTCAATCTGCGCGGGGATGTGCTGAAATCGGCTGCGACCGAAACGGCTTCGTCCACGTCTGGCGGCGAAGACGACGAAGACCAAAACGAAGACGGAGGCTTGCGGTTTGGCGTGCTCTGTCGGTCGTGCCAGTCCGTGTCGAGTGGTCTCTACTGCTCGGCGTGCCGCGATTTCTCCATCAAATGTTCGATCTGCCAGCTTGTCGTGCGTGGCCAGTCGATGTACTGTATGACCTGTGGCCACGGTGGCCACGAGCAGCACATGCGCGAATGGTTTGAGGAGGAAAACGCGTGTCCCACGGGCTGCGGGTGCTGGTGCAAGCAGGCAACGGCGATTGCCATGCCGTCAGGCGATGGGCGGGGCACCGGGATGGAGGAAATGCCGGCGGCTGGCGAAGGCCGACTGCAATCGCGGAGCTACTCGTTCTGATTCTGAGGAGGAAACACATGGCTACATTTTTTTGAGTGGAGTACTGTAAACCCGTCTATAATGATATCATATGTCAGAGGTTATTTTGTGCCATCTCCTCAAGGGAAGCGATTGGCGGTGAACATTACAATACCACATCTAGCGACACGATGGCGCCGCCGCGAGCACAGGGACCACGAGGAACAAAGGGACCACAACGACCACAAGGACCAAAGGGCAAAGGCAGCGGCCTGAGTCTAGAGCGCTTTATCCAGGGAAAAGCGCATCGCACCAAGGCAGATGCGAAGAGCAAGAAGAAGGCGATCATTCACAAGGCGCTGCGCAAGCGCGCCTACGACAAAGTCAAGAAGCAGACGAATGGCGACGACGGCGATGACAGCGGACCGAAATCGTTTTACGACCGCTTCTTTAGTGAGCTGAACGACGACGGCAATGCTGGGGAAAAGAAGGTGCGACTGTGTATTCAATTATGAGGCATTGGCATGATAGCCTAACGAACAGAATGATTGATGTAGAGCAAAGAGCACATGGAGATCAAGCCGGATCCATTTTTCAAAGCCAAGAAGAAGGCGGAGATTGTCAAGGCCGAGAAGCAGCGTTCTCGTGAAGAGAAGCTTCAGCGGCAGGCGGTATTCGAAAAGAAAGTGACCGACCGTAAGAAGCGTCATGTGAAACTGAGTGTGCGCACGGCCACGGGCCAACCCGTGGTGCGCAACCACATTAACGACATTCTGGCCAAGCTCCAGGCCGAAAAATCCGCAAACTGAGAGTCGTTTCGTGGCATATTTATACTAGAACGCTGAACGTTTGTTGAACATTCGAGCTCACCAAAACTCACGATCAACTAAGCAATGGATGGATTGATGGAGGCACAGGATACTATAAAATGCATATGAACCAACACCAGATCAATATGCGTTTTCTAAATACGTTCGCATTGTGTTGTTTCTTATGCACTGCTTGCACGAGACGTTGCGTCACTAAATGAGACGAATCTACGACCTCTACTGTCACGGCAACGAGGGGAGTACAATGCAAGCGGCTTGGTATATTTGCTTCTTTTCTTCACGACGCCTCCCTTGTCAGGCACTTGTTTTGTTCCAACGAACGACCAATGTAGCTTTGGGAAGCACCACACAACAGAACGATTACTTGGCCATGGGGTTGGCGGCAATGTAGTCGATCGCGTGCGCGAGCGTCGTCAATTTCTCCGACTCGTTGTCCGGGATCTCGATCGTGAACTCTTCCTCAAGCGCCATGACGACCTCGACCACGTCCAGCGAGTCGAGCCCAAGGTCTTCGACAAACTTGGCGACTTCCGAGACCTTCTTCGGGTCGACCTTTTCGAAGTTGGAGATCACGCCGACCACGCGCTCGGTGACTTCGGTTCGGTCGAGGAACGTCTGCGCGGCACTGAAAAACCGCACGTTGGCGGCCGCAAAGGCAGGGCGCGCGAGTGTGGCGCGGGCGACAGGGCGGAGAGCGGCAGCGACGAAGCGGTTCATGATGCTAGAATGGAGAGATACTTTGATACTGGAGATCGACTCGGTACTATTCACCACCACACAAGAACGCGAGCGGCGCAGGTTGCGTTTGGGGTTCAAAACCTCAAAACCTTTGCCACACCACCAAAATCTAGGACAGAACACGGGATATTCGGGACAAAGTGTTCCTTATCAGACGTGTACGAGGGATGAATGGCATTCATTTCTGAAAAGCTCAACATCAACAACACTTATGCCGAGCGAGCAACAGCGCGTGCAGCAGGCCGCGGACGCAGAGGCGCGCCGCTGGTGGAGCGACCGCGAAGCAAAGGCTGAAAAAGACATGCTGCTTTCTCTCCACAAACGTATGGAGGCGCAGCGTGCACAGATTCACGCATTCAAATTGGAGCAGAGCAAGTGGGAGCACGAGCTGCAGGTGCTGAGTGGGATTTGTCACACTGGAGTACGCGGATGAGAGACTGACGAACGTGACACATGTGGTGTGCGATAGCTGCGCATCTCCAAGTATGCACATGACCGCAAGTTGTTGAGTGAACATAATATCGAGTTGCAGGAGGCACAGACGGCCATGGAGGAGCGATTTGCCAAGCTGCAGCGCGAGAGCGATTTGCAGACAACCCAGATACTGGAGCTGGAAGGCGAATTACGAGAGACTCGACGAAACGACCAAGCGCTTTCGGATCTACGAGCCGAAAACGAAAGCTTGTCACACGTAAGTTGAAGAAACCAATTAAGGATTCAGCATGGTGTGCTAAAGAAGCACTGTGATTGTAGCGACTAATGCATTGGGAGAGCTTCAACAAGGCCGAAGTATCCTCTGCCGTCAAGTACCAAGAAGATTTACAGAATGAGCTAATCTCGGCGCTGGAGCAAAAACTGGAAGAGGTGCTGAAAGAGAACGAGCGACTGCGTCACGCGAGCAGTCGAATGAGTCGAAGCGACAGCGGCATCAGCACGGACGGCATCGTCCACACAGTATCGTATGCAGGTGACGAAGGAGAGACAGCAGACTTTGCGGCAGAGGCGACACAGAGTCGCATTGTGGAGCTTGAGAAGGCTTGCAAACAGAAGGTATGTACATTGCGTGATAGTAAATACATCAGTTTCCGTCGCTCATCAACTGATTGATTGATCTGCTAGGACCAGAGCATTCTGTCGCTGCGATCAATGCTGGAGCGCCACGAGATGATCTCGGACGAAAAGATTAAGCTGATTCAGGCAAAGTATGGCCAAGTCAAAGTCATTAATGTTGCGCTGCAGGTAGGACGGTTTCATCGTCTGCGTCACGTCACATCGTTCAAGCAACTAATCCCTATTTGTATGACAGAGAAAGCTCCTCCACGCACTCACTGATACGTCACTACAGAGCGACGACGATCGGATAGATCGTGCGTTAGTAACCGTGGATGATCCACAATAAATAACCACGCGATTCGAGCCGAAGATGCTTGGAACAAGTAATGAAAAGGTGTTCCTTCGTTGACCTCTCTGAACTCCGCCACAGCTCAAGCCATCTTCTACTATGTATCTACCCACTTGAATCGCCTCCGCACTACTGTTGAACTTGGATGTTGTACTTGGTCTGGCACAAACAATTGTATCCATCGTTAGATCTGTCTTGACTGTAGATGAGTTCCAATATTGATCATCAGCTTGAACTCACCTGCCAGTCGTTGGCGTTTTTCTCCTTCACCTTGATCTGCTCGTTCAGCTGCGCAAGGACTTGTTGGATGCCATCGTGGTTGGCCGTCACGGCCGGCAGCACCTCTTCCACCGTGCGCTCCACCAATACGCCGCCAACCATGCGGTACGCTTTGCGCGTCGGCGGCAGTTCTTTCAGCGTACCGATCACACGCACGTGCTCGGCCGTCTCCACGTCCAGCTCCGCGATCTTCTCCGACAGCTGCCGCACTTCAGCACGCATGGCCTTGTACATTGTGATGATCTGCTGGTCCGAGAGCTGCTCTTCCGCCATCTTGACTTGCTTGATTTGTTGATCTCTGTCGAACCTGTGAAAAGCTCACTAGTGTAACCTGTCTTAATGAATATTCGATAGCTAAAGGGTTGGAATTGTCTTCAACACGGGACACTTCGGGACACAAGCGACCGGTAACGTACACCCAGGGCCATTGGTTGCTTCGCCTCTGTTGCCCAGCGGCTCCTACTCGCTTGGAGACGTCATTGAGAAATCACACGCAACTCAAGTCACCATGCAGAACGAGTCCGGCCAGTCGATCGACATTTACATCCCGCGCAAGTGGTGCGTTCTTGTCTAAAGCTCTGTATGATATCTTATCGTGGAGGCATGTGTGCTGACGGTTGCGTTGACATTTTACAGCTCGTGGACCAACCGCATCATTGCGGCCAAGGACCACTCGTCGGTGCAGCTCGCCGTCGGCCGTGTGAACGCCAACGGTGTGTACACTGGTGAGAACGACAACTACGCGCTTGCTGGCTACATCCGTGGCAAGGGTGAGGGCGACCTTGCGCTCACGGAGCTTGCCCGCAAGGCCGATGCCCACAGCGCCGCCAACTAAGTTGCTCCACTTCCAAGACTTTGCGGCGTGTGTTAAAAGCATGGCGACATGCAGATGACGATGCGCGGCGAGTAGGAAGTTTAGTATTTAGTTCTACGGTTGCGGTAGAGTTGAGTTGCGATCTCGACGTGCGGATCGATTCGATTGGCTTCAATGGAATCCAAACGGCGTTTTCGCTACAAAATGTTCGCGTTGTAAATTAATGTGTTGGGGTCATAAATCGTGTGTACGCGTCAAGAGGCAAATCGCTTCTTATATTATCCGCCGGTTCTATACTGAAGCAAAAGAGTGGAATGCAGATATCTTTTGTTTTTGTGCTCTACAAAGATCGCATGACAAGAGCCTCTCTCGGTGTAGACTCTATAAAGATGAGAGTTTGATTAACAAAGCCTCGTCCTGCATCATCGCTTCTATCGTATTGATTAACTGCAATGCAATGTTCGCGTTGTGCCAGCTTAGTGCTACAGAACAAACCAACACACCACCATCAGCACGCCCACTTTCGGCATAAATTTGAATTAGCATCCATCCCATCACAAACGCACCTGCGGACCGCGCTCGACCATGGCCTCAGAGACCACCTTCATGGTGTCAATGTATCGGTTGATACAGAGGGCAAGGCAGTTCTGCTGCTTGCCATCGAGCTTGCCCTTGGCGCTCGTGATGCACTTGTCAAAGCACTTTTCCTGCAGGTTCTGCGTGAGCTCCTGGAGCGCCTGCGCCTGGACCTCGGAGCGCACCTACACCATCATACGAACCGCATCGTCAGCACACACCCATACATAAGCTTCGTATAGACTACCCTCTACTTACGCGCATGATGAGCTCATTCTTCTGCGCTGGCGTGAGGTTAGCGGTCTGATCCATGTTGTCGGCCGGGCGTGGAGTTCGTGAGCTTTCTGTGTGTGTTCTATGACCAGCCAACACCCAGCAATGGAGCTTATGACGCAACTTAAGCGCAACATAGTCTAGGTGTGGTGCACAAAATGCTTCCTGGTAGTCATCAACATGTGTCGAATTTGACCGCCCTCATCACATCGATAAATTGCTTCACGACGCAAGGCGACATGCATCCGTCCTTGGAGAGAGAGCATCCCGACTGCCAAGAGGTACGAGACGAGACGCTAAAGTGGTATCAATCGTAGACTAACCGCCCACCCGGCTGTGCTCTTCTCATGCAGGTCATTACGGCGCTCAATCTCTGTCATGAAAAGCACCCGCGGGCCAAGTTTGTCGGCGTCTGCAACGACGCGAAAAACGCACTCGACATGTGCTTTCGCGACGAAAAGATCCGCGTGCGCAACGAAAACTTCCAGCGCGCGCGTGCTTCTGACGCCTACGTCCGCCAGAAAATGAAAGAGCACCGCGAGCGCCGCGCGAAAGAGGCCGAGGTCCAGTGAGGCAGTCCTACCATTTTCTCATCGACCAACCCCACTTACACGAGAGCACAACGAAATTATTTTTTCTACGGCGATTGGATTATCTGCTTTTTCGACCTAGTGGTCGGTCTTCTCGAGTCCCTTGTACAAGTCATCACCGGTGGGGCGGTCCCACACAGAGAACCGCGTGGCCAAGTTCCAGTAGTAGAGCTTCCCACGATTGTCCAGAGATGTGCGCCAGTTGCCGACCTTTTCGCCAATGAGCGTGTACTCGCTGTCGCCGTCCAGCGGCGGCGTGTTCGGTACCAACGCCACGGGCGACCCCCACGGAATCGTGCCTCTCATGATGAACTTTGCATCGGTTTTCTCAAGGTTCTTGAGCTCGCGGCGCATGTATTCGGCGATTTTTGTGGCGACGCGCTGTTTCTGGGGACTCTCGTCGTCCAGCAAATGCTTGGCAATCGCAGCCTGCAAGGCCGCTTCGTTACTATCTTTCATGCCCTTGTCGTAGGCGATGCAAGCGTTGAAACACACTTGTTGCACTTCAGCAAGGTGTTTGTTCACGGTCAATTCCGACACGTTCATATAGCGAATGCGCACAACGGTCTCTTCCCACAGGCGATCAAACACGAGTTCTTGCATAAGCTTGCCTTGCTCGCCTTCCTGGGACAAGCGACGGTGCACCATCCATACATGCGCAACCAGCAATGCCTGTTGCCCACGAAAGGTCGGTGCCAGCTGCAGCGCACGGTAGAAATCGCGGATCGCGGTCTGGTTGACGCAGCTCTGGAAGACGCAGTTCGAATCGGTGAAGAGCCGGTCGTCTTCGTTCATGTAGCCCAACAACTTGAGCAGCCACGACCAGCGCTGAAACGTTTCCGAACGCTGCGTGACATCAAAATTGGCCGAGCGACCGATGATGCCGCGGCCCGGCGACGGCGGTGGCATCTCGGTCTCGGCCCATTCAAATTTGCTGGCCGGAATGGCACTGGCGTTGGCGGTCGACGACGCATAGCGGACGACTGTGAACGCCACGGACGCGTGACGGGCATAGAACTGACGGCGAGACGCCTGCAACATAGGCGCGTGGAGCCGCGTGAGCGCTCCTGCGACGGCACGAGCAGTAGCCATTGGGCAATGGATGTCCGGCGGTGCGTCTCTGGACTCCGGACCGTTGATGGGACCGACGCTGATGATCATCCCCAGACGGTGGTGGTCCAGAGACGCTCGCATTGGTGTACACCACATAAATTGTGGTCTTTAGTTACGTAGTTAACCAATTTCAGTGCTCCGTGGCCCAGCCAGTCATGCGAAAAGCAACATCACAGCAATTGGTGGGCGAAGCGACAATCGACCATGGGACGCAAGGCAAGACACTCGGCCCGCACGGGCGACGGCGGCGCCGAGCTGCGACTGAAAACGCGCCAGCTGAAGGCCGCCGAGCGCGAGCAGAAGTCGGCGGAGCTGCAGTTCTTTGACGACCCGTCCGAGAACGACGACAACAGCGACGACGCCGAGTCGGAAGGCTCCGAGTTTGGCGACGAGGAAGAAGTGCTGCAGCTAGGCGGCAGCGACGACGATGAAGACAGCGACGAAGAAGAAGAAGAGGATGGAGACAGTGATGAGGTCGACGAGTTTGGTGACGAAGAGGCAAAGGAACGCATTCGCAAGATGGATTCCAAATGGGGCAAATCGAAAAAGACGTTTTACTCGGCAGACACGGCCGAGTTCGAACTGGACGGTGACGACGAAGCCGCCAAGGACGAAGAGAGCGCGGCGCTCGAGCTGCAGCGCAAGCAGGCAGCGATGATGGACGATGAGGATTTCGGATTCGACAACGACGAAGGAGTCGATGAGGACGACGAGGAGGAGGAGATTGCCGAGCCGGTGGACGATGAAGAGCTCCTCGGGGACCAGCTCGCTGATATTTCGATGATTGCGGATGACGGTGGAAAAACGTCGGTCGTGCAAGTAAAAAAGGATTTCTCCAAGATGAGCAAGAAAGACAAACTCCAGATCGTCAATCAGTACGTACTGAGTGGGTTTATCTGTGGGTTTACTTTACCCGATACTAATGTTGTGGTTTATCACCATAGGACGGCACCTGAGCTGCTGGGACTGAGTGCAGAGCTGGAAAACACCATGAAGGAGCTCAATGAGGTTGTGACGCCTGCAATCCTAAAGCTCAAGGACGTGCGAAAGCGCACAAAGGAATTCAACACGGGCATCCAGTACCTCGTTACACGGCAGAACCTCATGCTCAACTATGTCGCCAACATTTCGTTCTACCTGCTGCTGCGCGCCGAAGGGAAAGCCGTGGCCGACCATCCGGTGCTGGAGCATTTGTTGGCGCTGAAGAAGCAAATGACCAAGCTTCAGAGCGTCGACGATGCCGTCAACATGCAGCTTCGTGATTTACTAACCCAAGAGTTTATAGAAGAAGAGGCCGACGACGGACTGGACAAATTCATTGGCAGCAGCAAGAGAAAGACGGAGAAGACCAAGCTAACGGCGGTAGCGGTCTCAGGCAAGACAGCGAAGAAGCAGAAGACGACCAAGGACAAGACTGCCGTCTCCGCAACAGAGAAGCAGGAAGCAGAAGCTTTCTACGAGGCAGCGCTCCGAGAAAAGCAGGCCCTCGACAAGACCAAGCAGCAATTGTACTCGCACGAGAAGCCGGGTCTCGCGTCGAGCGACGAAGAAGTCGACAGCGATCTGGAGGAAGGCGCTAAGCGCGGCGCGTCGTTTCAGATCATTAAGAACAAGGGGCTTAAGGCCCACAAGAGCAAACTGAACCGCAACCCGCGCGTCAAGAAACGCCTGCAGTACCGCAAGGCCGTGATCCGGCGAAAAGGCCAAGTGCGCGACGTGCGCGTGGGCGAAGCCGGGCGGTACGGCGGTGAAACCACGGGTATCAAGTCGAACCTCACGCGCAGTCGCAAGATCCGCAGTTAGAGGTAGATGCGATAGAGGCCTTTGTAAAAAGCACTACTACAATGGAAACGGATTTGTTTGTATTTGTTCAGCACGTGTGGACACGGATGGTAGAGTGTTCTGAAGTCTACACCACTCGTCTCCCCATCCGCTGTGGGAAACAGAGTCGCGACTTAGGCCGACTTGACTGGCGGTTCCCATAGCTTCTGTTCTGGTGGTCCAACCGTAACAAAGCCAGTCAGTCAGAGGATGTGGATTTCCACTGGCGCAATAATACATGGAGCGCACCGAGGTAGACAGGGAAAATGCTAAGCTCCTCCTCAGCCTGATCAATGAGCTCTTCGAGCTGACCGCAGTTGATCGTCTTCTCAATTGCGTCCTCCTGGTACAACCCCACCATGTCAAGCGTCAGTCGCGTAATCCAAAGAACCACTCTTCCTGGATCACGTACGTCTTCGTTCTCCTGCACCACTTTCAGTCGGTAGTTGGTGATCTGCTCAACGGCCTTGCGGTACGCAATGCCCTCTGGAAGCGCCTGCGACACCAGCACCACACAAATGAGCTCTTGGGCACACCACCAAAATATGATGCATTCGTCTAGCGCACCTGCACTTCGCGGAGCGTCTTCTGGTAGACGGCGATGAGGTCCTGACGCGCGTTACGGTTCACTGGCAGACCCACGATGCCCGTGGAGGTCTTGCGCACGGCCATGCGCAGCACTCGCGTCGCCCACATGATGCAGCAATTGGTGTCGATGAGGATGTCGAGTTTCCACCCCACACAAATGCCTGATCAACAGACAGTGAATGGCCATGTGAATTGACACCACAATTGAATTGCCGTTATGGCAATTCATTTTTGAATTGCATGCAAAACGACAAAACAAGTCACACTGTGACACCAAAGAGCTGCGACGAGATCAGCATCCGAGAGCGCCAACGCCCTGATCTCCTTGACCATCATGAGCAACTTCCTCCCCGGCAACGTTAGTCTGATTGACCAACTCGACAGTACGCCCTTCTCATAGTTGCCACTATCTCTCTGGGCTCCTAGCTGACCTCTAGCGATCGCATCATCCATTAGAGAAAATTCTTGTTGTGCTTCGCGATGGTCGCCATTTAGTCGGCTACGTTCGCAGCTTCGACCAGTATTGTACGTCAGATGCCTTGAAGTGTGGAGTCATTTCCACCGCTTTCCAGTCTGGGTGTACTGATCCTGTGTACATCGGCGCGCAGCAAACATCATCTTGGAAGATACGTACGAGCGCCACGTTGCGGGTGGTCTCTTTTGCGACATTGAACTCGGTCTCAACATCATTCGGTTAGTGGGACCTTTCGCTGAGATATCTACCATGGTGTGGAAATTGTTGACTGCTTTTTGTCTTGCGAATGCAGAGGCGACAACATTGTGCTTCTTGGCGAACTGGTGAGTCTGGTTAGAAATGCCTCTACATGTCCACGCTTCTCACTCTTCACTTTATTTTATTAGGACGAGGACAAGGAACGCGATCAGCCGCACATGAAAGAAGCTACCATGGAGCAGGTTCTAGAGGCTGAGGAACGATTGAACACGTCTGGCGCAAGCAGCGTGCGTGCGCAGTGGGAATTCGATGCTGCGGGCTTGTAGATCAGCTCAATGTACTAGCATAAGAATGTACTGGTTTTGTTTCAATAAGTGGCGGTGCTCCACTTTCGTGTGTAGGCCACCAAGTGGGTCGCTAAATACTGTTTGCGACACAATAAAAAAGCTCATCACCTGCGGCTGTACGCTGTCTTCCATTTCATTTCGTGCCTCTCGTCTTGTGTCCCAGGAACACCAGCGGAATCCACAGCGGAATCATGGCCGACGACAAGCGCTCGCCTCTGCCGTCCACGGACAACACCAGCCTCACGTGCGCCGCGCGCGTGTTCGGCTACGAGTGCGCCGACGAAAACCTGGCGTTCCTACGCTGCAAAGAGAAGGACCAGGACCCGCGCGCGTGTCTTCCGCAGGGCGAAAAGGTCACGGCCTGTGTGCTCAAGACGTACGTTTTATCCACAGGAGAAAGCTGTGATCACGTAGCTTACGGATACGGATATTATATGATAGCCTCAAGGAACTGGAGACGCACTGCGGGGCGACCTACTCGGCGTACAAGCTGGCGCTCAAGAAGAACTGGCACCAGACCGACGAGGTCCGCAAGGAGCAGCTTGCCATGGAGAACTGCTGGCGAGAGTACAAGGGCTACAACAAGGTATGGTGAATTCCATCGATACTAAACAGCAATAGATGCTGACCATGTGCTGTCTATTGGACGTGCAGGAATAGGATAGACCGCCTGTGAATTGAAGCAACGAGCCCTCACTTACTGTGGACGTTACCTCCACGAGTGCCTGATCTTATATTGTCTTAGATGAATGGGAGAAAAAAGTCCTCTTCTTCATACCCAGTCGGTCTCCTTTTCCATCACCCTTGGCTTCTCTTCACTCATGCTTCACACTGCCTTTTTCTGTTGAAAGGGTCCACCACCGACCCCTGCGTCCACACACGGCTCACTGCCGTCACGCGGCGCGAGACTCGTTCGCTTTACGGCTGTCTCACCAGTCGCTACCACAGAGTGTGTGGCCGCGACCGACGAGCCTTCAAAGCGACCACGGAACGCCCACAGTCCCAGCGCCGGATTCGAAATGTAAAAGTACTTTTCACCGTCGGCCGTTTCGTTCCATCCGTCTTGGATGTCGTCGCGTTGATACCGCGCAGACATGGCCGCGAGATCCGCAAACGAAAAGCCAACGCCTTCGACCTCTGCCTTCGTGAGGCCACCCGGACAGTAGGTGATCTTGAAACGGCCTTCGGACGAGCCGTGGATCAGATGCGCAGCCGCACTAAGGTTCTTCATGAGGTCGCGGTTAGCCTCGAGGTGCGCTAGCACTTCCTACGTCGGTAGTCAAGTCATTTGTCAAGTCAGTTCGGTTTCGTGTGACAGTACAGAACGTAACATACCGGTGTTGTACGATACCCATACTTTCGAATGAGCTCATCGATGCGGGCATCTTCGCCAAACTTGTGTACTCCCGGTGCCAGCACAAGGAGGTCTCCGTCGTCGGCGATCGCCATGCGCGTGCGGTAGATGCTCTTGTTCCCTAGCCACGTCGACTTGAATTCGTGCGGATCCAAAAACACGACGACTTTTTCGAGCGGGGCATCCAGTAATTGAAAATTCACTTCGAGTGAGAGTTCGGCGGCTTGCATAAAGCACTCTTCGTCGTCGCCGATAAAGACCCCGCGCGTTACGAGCGCTCCGGTCTTTGGGTCACGACCAATGACGGTTTGAATATATACAATCGGCAAGTGGTTTGTAAAATGGGTCGACGCATAGTTGAGGATCCGCCGCAGCGGATTGTCGGCGCGACCCATCATGCGCTCCATGCCGTACACGGCACCTACGAAATGCGAAAAGTTGATGGCTTCGCTGCCGCCTGTGCCGACGAAAATGTTTTTGTTGTAATTGGCCATGCCCATGACTTCGTGCGGCACGACTTGGCCAATCGACAAAATGAGATCATGGTTTCCTTTCCACAGCTAATACAAACATCGTGTGAGTATGACTGAGAAGACGGCAGGGTCATTCATACACGCACGCACCAGGGTGTTGAGTTGAGCTGGCCACGGCTCATTCACTTTCCCATCACTGGCTTCCTGCACGAGCTCCGCGGGCACGTGACCGATCGTCTCGACATCGTTGCTACGAATGGATATTATAGCATGCAGGTGAATCTACAGCCAGTAGTAATTTCCCGAGTGGAATTGAATCCTCACCGCCAGTCGTGCACGCGGAAGAGCTCCTTCGGGATTGGTCCAAACATTTTGGCGATTTCTTCGTCCGTCATGGGTGCGTGGGTCCCGAGCGCCGGCAGTACATCCTTCACTGCGCCTTGCAAGTGTTCGTACGCGTACTGAGACACGATACCTGCTTTCCTATTGAGCGACAGCCAAACAATGTGAGCAACAATCCCTTCTTATAGAAGCTCTCTTGGCGTACGAGTGGAAGCGCGTGAAATCGGGCGGCACGATCGCCACATTCTCAAATTTCTCGCCGCGTGAGGCCTCTCGCTGTTGCAGCGTGTCCTGCACAATCTGTCGCAGTTTCTCATCCGAAATCACCGCCGTCTTGGACCCTTCCGCGTAAAACAGCCCCATTCTTCTACTCGTAAAATCCTTTCGAAAAGGAACTTCGGCTTCAAGATGAAAAATATCCGTTTCTAGTGTGGTGCACATAATTATGCATCGTGATTCTGAAAGTAAGGTAAGAATTGTGTGGTCCATGGAACAACACCCTGTCCCTTTCAAGACACGAACAGACCGAGAAGCTAGCTATCCTCACTCACAACTGACACACCATGATGGGACTCGGTCGCTTCGTCGCGCTTGCTGCGCTGCTCGCAGGCTGCACAACGTACGTTCAACGTCCTATCCGATACGAATGACGTGACATCTCATTACAGTGATTGCTTACTGATATCTTGTGTGGCACTCCGTACTACATGCAGTGCATACGACATTCGCGGCACCATGTTCATGGGGGGAGCCGAGTCGGTCTCTCCGTACCGCATTCTGCTGAACGGTGGCGAGCAGGTGACCTACGCGCGTACCAATGGCGAATTCATCTTCCGCGACGTTGCTCCTGGCCGGTACGTGGTCGACGTCTCGGCCGTCGACGAGCTCTTTCCGCAGTTCAAAGTCGACGTCGCCGAAGACGGCGTGATCCGCGCGATCGAGTACCAGTACCCGGGTGCCCCAAAGGCCCGTGCCGAGTACCCACTTGCCGTCGAGCCCGTGGCCGAACTCGAGTACTTTGAGGAGCGCGAGAAGTTCAACATTCTGCAGTTCATCATGAACCCATCGTTCCTCACGGTCGTCTTGCCGATCGGTCTGCTCTACCTGTTGCCAAAGCTGTCTGAGGCCATGATGGGTGTGCTGCTGCTCTCTTTCCTTGTGGTCGCCAGATAGCTGACGGTTGCTCCTTTTATTTATGATGCAGATCCGGAGGAGTTCAAGAAAGCACAAGAAGAGCTCGGCACGCAAGATCCATCGCAGATTATTTCGGGCATGTTTGGTGGTGGCCAGCCCAAGGCCGACGACAGCGACGAGGACTAATTGCTTGAGCTTTACCGAAACTGTTTGGCTATGGAAAAACGTTTTATACACAGCACAACAACTGATAGACCACCAAACTACTTCTTTTCCCTTTTCTTAAATGAACATGGTGCAGTTGGGGTTCCACTGCTTGGTATCGACATTCGCGGTTGTGACTTGGTGGGTAGTGAGTCTTTTGCCCTGGCTCTTCTCGATCTCCATGACGCTTGTTGCTGTCGCGCCCCAGTCGTTGAGCTGCTTGCCGCTTTTGATGGCGTCCATGAGCTCGTCAATGGTCTGCTCTGATCCTTGGAGCGTAAGGTGCACGAGCTTTTTGTCGCTTTTGTCATTGGTCGCCCCGCCCGTCAGCTCGCGCTTAATCATGGCACGGATCACGGTCTGGCGGAACATGACGTTCTGGACCGTGCCACGCACATGGAAGTAGCGCGTCGTCACGTCGTGATCGCCTTCGCCTTGGGTGGCCGCAGTATGCGGAGCTGCTGGCGAGCGATCCGTCATTCTGTTGGGTCACTCGCTTCACTTTGACTCAGAGTAATGCAAACACAAAAATGAAATAGATTAGGGTAATACGAAAATTGCTATGCTAATGCGTACGCAAACAAAATGGAGCCGATCGTTCCATCGGATCGGCCAACTACTCGTTAGGGGGACCACACCACACGGCACCTCACACCGACATGACGCCTCGTAGATGCTCTCGACAGTGCGCATTGCCAATGCCACCAATGCCGAATGCAGGGCCAATGCGACCTATGCGTGCGCATGCCGACTTGAAATACTCCCGCTGCAAAAAGCGCAGTCGTTGCGAGACGCTCGCGCCTTTGCTGTTGTACAGATCCAACCCTAGTAAATGCAGAGGCGTCGAGACAAACTGCACTACCGCGGGACACACGAGCTGCGCGACGGTGGCAGCCCGCGCCGTGTTGAGCGACGACTTTTCCTCAAGTTCCTTGGCCACGATTTTGGGGGCATTGAAGGACGCACCGACCGTCAGTGCGTCACGGAACGCAAACAGTCCGACCGACGCAATGGGAAACGCGGCCGGGGCAATGATCCCAAACATTTGCGTGAACGCGCGGTCCTTGGCGATACAGAGCGACATGTTGACGGCCGTCGTGCCGACAAACTTGGGCATTTGACTGTCGACATCGATGGTGTCGCACATGGTGTCGATCGCATTCGCACTGGCGTACGTGGCCGAGTAGAGCCCAAAGACCAATCGAAACTCGCGGCGCCGCACAAACTGCAACGGGTTCTGTAGAAATTCGCCAGTCAATTCTTTAAGGCCGGTCGTGAGTTGCCGTGCACCGCTGGCATTCTCAATAATCGAGCGGTCGACAATGGTGATAAAGGGAGACACACCAAACGACGCGATCACCGCGGCGGCGACATCAGCACTGAGTCGCTTGGCCACGACCAGCGCGTGGTGCGTGTCGTGATGCGCGTCGTGGTGCGCATGGGCATTGGACATGGTGGATGTGGTTGTGAGGGGAGTGGGGACTGGTGGGTGGACGTCAGCTGACGTAAAAGTGGGAAGTGGCGGGTGAATGCGCCACCACTGCAGTCTAATCTGCGTGTTCCGTTTTCTCAAACGTCAGCTCAGCTAGTGGGATGGGATGGACACTCACTGGCTTCTCGATCGGCTCCTCCGCCATTCACGTATTGGAACGACCTCTCCCACGTCATGGAATGAAGTGCGTTACGCAGGGCGTGTCACCGACTCGTCGCATACATAGCCGGTACCAACTTGTCACTTTAGTGACTAGTACAGTGACCGGGTCAGCTCTACACCCGAAAATGGGTCGTCCCATCAATGTCAAACCCGTTACGCAGTTGTCCATATTGACCCCTCTGATCAACATGTCAACATCGCCATTGGCATCAGACAGACAACAAACAAAGCAAAAGAAGATCTGGCAGGTTCGCCATGTCGATGTTTGTGCTCGTAGGCTCCAAGGAGCCGCTGTATAAGATGGAGCTCAAGTCGCGCAAGGAAGAGAGCGCGCACGTCGACGAGTTCCTCCTCCACTCGGCACTGGACATTGTCGACGAGCTCATGTGGACAACGCAGTCCATGGCGCTTAAAGTCGTCGACAAATTCAACGACCAGTTCGTGTCGGCGTTTGTGACGGCAACCAACGTCAAGTTTCTGCTTCTCCACGAGAGCCGCAATGAAGACACGATCCGCGCGTTCTTCCACGAGGTCCATGAGCTCTACCTCAAGGTGCTCTCTTCAATTTGTGGTGATATGATGGCTCGATGTGTTCACAGTCATTTGAATTGAATTCCTTACAGCTCCTGATGAACCCGTTTTACGAGTATGACACTCCCATTACATCCGAAGTGTTTGACGCGCGAATCAAGACGCTTGCGCGACGATATCTTTGAACGGAGAGAAACAAAGAGAAAATTGAAATGCAAAAGAATTGCCCACGGCATTACCAGGGAATTAAATTGCAAATAGTTCTTCTCATCTTGCTACAAGTGGAAAGACTACGCCGTTTACTGCTGCGCGACCTGGCCGGCAATGCGGTCAAGGTCCTGCTGGCCGTGGCTGGTGATGCGACGACCACCCTTCTTGACACCCTCCTCGCACTTCTCAACGACCTTCATCTCTTCGAGCTGCTGGAGAATGTGACGGATGAGACCACCCGAGGCCTCCTGGAAGTGCTGGCGGTGGACACCACGGCGGGCGGCGCCGCCGTAGGCCTTCTTGAGGGCACCGATACCAGTGTACTGCTTGAGGTACACCTTACGGGCGATCGAGGCGGCACGGATGTAGTACCAGTCCGGGTCGGCCGGCGAGAACTCCTTGAACGTGGCCGTCTTGACAACGTCCCACCAGCTCGGGAGCTCCATCTTACCCGAGCGCTTGAGGTGCTCGGCGTACGCCTTGATGAAGTCAGCAGGCTTCACGTCACGGACAGTGACGCCACGAGGAGCGAATTCGGCCATTTTGTTGTAGGTCTGGGAAAGCATCATCACACACATTAAGAACACGTCTGTACCACCGTACACGTCAGGAGCTCTACAGCAGCTACACACGCTGATGCACTCACTCCCTTTTTCTACAATAGGGAGGAGACAACAGTGGCGTCGCCACCGGATGCAACCCGCTCATCGCACAGGACAGTCTCGGTTCTCAAGTAGAGAACAAAAACGTCATTTCCACGAAACACAAACGACAATGTTCACGGAGGCGACTGCACTCACTCGCCCACACACATCTCGCAAGAAACATGGCGGCGAGGACGTGCAGCGAGGGGCCCACAGAGAGCGTATCATACAGAGCGCCACTTACTTGTACGAGAGGAACTTTGCAACAGCGGGCAAGCGAACGCAGCGCACATGCCCACGACCAGCAGCGCTGGCCCCAGAACCAATGGCTCGGCTGCCATTTTTAGCCAATCAAGCACGATAATTGTTTTGATTGGTTATAATCGAGTATTAGCGGCGCGCGCCAATCAATAGAGGTGTCGGCGCTCCCTCTAAAACAGCATATTCGTTTATAGAGGTAGATAGGTTACGTTATTCGGCTGGTTGGTGTGGAGCTGCGATGGCCAGCCAGCCAAAGGCCACCAGTCAGAATCGAATATTTCCATCGCGACGGCAACGATGCTCGTGCTCTTTGAGACCGCCGCGGGCCACGCGCTCTTCAAGGTGCAGGACGAATCGAAGCTCGCGAATGCCGACGATGTCTTCAAGCACTTTGCGACACCCGAAAAGGCCAACGCCGTGCTCAAGCTCAAGGGCTTTAATGCATTCAAGGACACGACCGAAGCCGTGGCGGCCGCGACCGACATGGTCGACGGTAAGGTCGGCAAGGCGCTCAAGAAATTCCTCAAGAAGAACGTCGTGGACGCCGGACTCAAGGACAAGCTTGCGGTCACGGACAAGGCGCTCGGCAGCATGATCAAGGAAAAACTTGGCATCCAGTGCGTCCACGACGCGGCTGTGAACGAGCTGATGCGCGGCGTGCGCGCCAACATGAACGCGCTCATTTCGGGCTTGGAAGACGAAGACCTCAAGTCTATGACGCTCGGTCTGTCGCACTCGCTGTCGCGGTACAAGCTCAAGTTTAGCGCCGACAAGGTCGATACCATGATTGTCCAAGCTATTGGCTTGCTGGACGAGCTCGACAAGGAGATCAACACCTACTCGATGCGCGTGCGCGAGTGGTTTGGCTGGCACTTTCCCGAAATGGGCAAGATCGTGAGCGACAACCTCCAGTACGCCAAGTGCGTGTTGAAAATGGGCATGCGCACGCAAGTCAAGAACTTGGACTTTTCCGATATCCTCTCGGAAGACGTCGAGGCCTCGATGCGCGAGGTCTGCGAAGTGTCGATGGGCACGGACATTTCGGACGAAGATGTGACCAACATCTCGTCGCTCTGCGAGCAGGTCATCGCGCTCACCGAGTACCGCGCGCAGCTCTTTGACTACTTGAAGAACCGCATGAACGCGATCGCTCCCAACCTCACGGTCATGGTCGGCGAGCTCGTGGGTGCGCGACTCATTGCCCATGCCGGCAGCTTGATGAACCTCGCCAAGCACCCGGCATCGACGGTCCAAATTCTTGGTGCTGAAAAAGCGCTTTTCCGCGCGCTCAAGACCAAGCACGATACGCCCAAGTACGGGCTCATTTACCATGCGTCGCTCATTGGCCAGACCGCGCCCAAGTTCAAGGGCAAGATCTCGCGGGTCTTGGCCGCTAAGACGGCTTTGGCCGTGCGTGTCGATGCGCTCGGCGACGCGACCGAAGCCAGCATTGGCTACGACAACCGCGCCAAGGTCGAGGCGCGCGTGCGCCAGTTGGAGAACGGCCTCACGGGCACGATCAGCGGCAAGGGGAAGACCAAGAACGAGGCCAAGAAGTACGTCAAGACGGAGAACGGCAAGAGCTACAACGCCGACGCCGATATTACGGTCGCCAAGAAACGCAAGGTCGAGGCCGAGCCGGTGAAGCAAGAAGCTGAGGATGACAGTGATGAAGAAGAGGAGGAAGAAAAGCCTAAGAAGAAAAAGGCCAAGAAGGAGAAGAAGGAGAAGAAGGAAAAGAAGGAAGAAGTCGAGGCCGCCGACGACTCGGACGATAAGAAGGACAAGAAGAAGAAGAAGAAGAAGAAGAAGAGCGCCGACGAATAGATTGCGTCCGTGTCTGTGTGCTTTTTTTCATTTGCTGAATACATTACTCGTAAACGACTTCCTAGCCTTCACTTGTCTACTCTATTGGAGAATTAGTTCAGTTCCATGCTTCGGATTGAGCGTGTTGATGCACCGACCACGACCGTCCTCAGTGCATTTGTTCCCTCCCTCCATACGGCGTGAGTATCACTGCAACCTAACCAAACAAATCAAATGTAAAATTCATAATAGTAACGACAACCGCGTGTGAATTTTGTAGTTGTATTATTGCTGAGCTTCTGGAACTCCTCACTCGTCGTCGTCGTCCTCTCCGTTCGTATTCTCTGCACTCTCTTGGGCTGCGTCCATGTCCACATCGTCCTCATCCTCATCGTCGTCGCCTGTGGCACCATCGTCTTCTTCTTCCGTGCCTGTATTCTCGCCCTGCAGCGCTTTTTCTTGGATCTCCTGGATCTGGGTCACGAGCTCTTTGTACTTTTTCAAAAGCTTGGTTACGCTACGCTCGGCCTTCTCCGGTGAGATTTTCGCGGCGGAGGAATGCGCCGACTTGAGCTCTTTCAGCATAGGGGCATCTGAGCCCTACACATCCACAAAGTCCATCCATCAGCCTCTCCTCTCCAACACCATCCGGTCCCAGTGTTCACGCACTTCATGCTCGGTCAGAACTTCCATTTGCTTCTCGTAGGCCTGTCAGTCCAAAGCACGAGTGTTTGTCGAAACCACTCAATCACGCAAAGGCGATGCAAGAGTGAACAATGCCCCTACCTTCAGCAGTAGCTTCTGGATGTCGGTGCTTGGCATGGCGAAAAAGTGGATAAACGACGGCTTGCCAATCTGCGGTCGCGTCTCGACGATCGAGCCCATGTCGTCGCCTTTGACCCGAATGTACGTACCGCGAAAGCCGTCGAGCTCTTGGAGGCCGTGAAATTTCGGCGGTTGCATGTCGGCGGGCGGCCACTCGATGACGTACCACCAGCGACACAAGAGCTCCTGCACGAGCCGGCCTTTGAGCGTTCCGTACAGTTCTTCGGTGCATTCCTGCTGCTTGAACTTGATAGTCATGCGTTTCTTCTTGCTCGGCGGCGCGCGGGTTGACGTCGACGTCGACGGACGGGAATTCGCATTCGACTGCGATTGGCTCGTGGCGATCGGCTTGACTTTGATCCGCTTCTGCCGCTGGGCGAGGCTGCTGATAGGCACATTGTCGTCACTGTCGCTGTCGACACTCGCCTCTCGTTTGATACTCGTCGCTGTCGCAACCGCGGCAGCACTGGCGCCGTTGGTCGCTGGGATCGGTTCGCGCTTGACGACTGGCTCCTGCTTCACAGAGATGCCGGTGCGCAGCTTGGAGAGCGGAACATTGTCGTCGCTATCGCTATCACTGTGAGTATACAAAATAGGGAGGTTAATAACCGACGCAAGCATCGGGGGACGCGGAGCAAGCCGCCCAAGCATTGACGTACTTCATCTTCCTGCTGTGGATGTTGTCGATGGGGGTGAAAATGGCACAACATGCATGTACCCTACAACACCTCAATAGAGGTCCCTTTGATAAAGTAGAGAAAAATTCTAACGGTAAAACGTAAAACTCTTTTTGACAGCGACATATAGACCGTTGGGTCGTTCCTTCATGGTATGTTCCCACGGGAGCTCTCAGGAGCCGCAGATGTTACAGCACCACTTGCTCACCACTCAGCTGAAAAGCCGGAAGTATAGAAAAGAAAAAGAGGCGTCAGAATGTACAACCCACCCGATTTTATAGAGACAAGGGCATCCGTGCACGTACATACGCGTTACGAAGGGATGATGCTTTCCGCGTTCCAGTATGATTCGTCATGCGAGCTGTCAGAATCAGTCTTTTGGAACACCGTCCAGCGCTTTTGCACGGACATTCAGATCCGATTGCTTCGTGACAACAGTTGTGATACTGTGTCATCTACGCGCATCAGATGCACAACACAGACTAACAGGAGTGGTCAACCTTCACTGAGAACAACCTTCGCCGCGCGAGCTATGAGGTACACTATGAGTGATGTTGGTATCTTGTTGTTTTAAGCGGCAACTTAGGGACGATATTGAATGACGCGTAGGATGCAGTACAAAGTGGACTGCGCTAACGTATCAGACGGTCATCTCGTGTTCACCATGGACTACGCTCAGAATTTGTCCCTCTCGTGTAGCTGAGACACCGTCGCAGTGGTACTTAATGTCCCTCGAGTCCGAATCAGTTTTCGGTGTACATTCGCTGCTGATACGGTCAGACGACTGCATCAACACAGAAAGGAAAAAGGAAAAAGAAGTGAAGTCATTAAGAAAGGAAAAAGGGAAAAAGAAGTGAAGTCATTTCCTAGCTACAACGCCATCTCCAGTCCGAGACCTCCGACCGCAAGCTGGCCGATATACCGACAATTCGGGAGAAGACAATAAGAACAACTCTGTCGTCAAGTGCCTATTTCCGCTCGGGCACGCCATTTTCTTCGACGAGGTATCGTACAAGGTTTTCCTCCGTGGTCACACTGAAAATTCCTGCAACCGTAGCTTTTGCAGCATGAAGAAGTACCTGTCCCGACGTGACTGCTGAATACGAGAGCAATTGAAGAGCATGCTGGATGCCACTTCATGCTCTTCGACAGCCGTGATGCTTCACGAGGAAAGAAAATTGTTTCACAGCTTCAAAGATGTTCTGGATGAACTGTACAAGAACGTTCTAGCCATTCAACCTTTCCAGATCTTTAACCCTAGACCCAGGCATCGTTTTGTGCCTGGAGGGACCGTTTAGCGTTGGCTGCAAGTTCGACTTGCGTCGCACATACGATGGAATACGGGTGAGTGACGAACCTGCGCGCGAATGGTTCAAGTTGCTTCTTATTGGAGAAGACGATCTGACCTCAAGTCGATCTGATCACGGTGGTTGGCGCGAGCCCACTCGAGTTGATCAGCCTGGTGGCCGTGAAGTAGCATCGGCGTCTTTTTCATCTTGGCGTAACGTAGGTGGAATGCGCTGTTGAGCACGCGCCGTATCGTGCGCGTGCTCACAACGACGCTACACGTCGTATGCAGCTTTGAGGCAGGATTATTCCCCTTCGACCCGTCACGAATTAACCGCTTTCTTACACGAACGTTGAGTTTAGGTAGTCTTCCGGTTCGTTTTTGCCGTATACGGCAGGATCTCTCAATCACTTTACCACGACAGTCTTGAAGCGCTCAAATGTGTCTGCAATTGCCGTATAGCTCTTTTTCATCGGCGATACATTTCGATCTGACCACGCACATTTTTAATCAGCGTTGACCCCATTCCCATCGCCTGAAAACTCGGTAAACATTGCCCCTGGACCAAGAGAATCGTAGTAATGTGTGCAACAATTCTGCATCAGTCTCGCGGTGTGAGCCGCCGTCACGGAGTAAATAATGCACCCGGTCTTCATAGGTTGTCGCTTCAGGGCCGCGCCCAGACTCTACTGCCCGGAGAAATGGGCATTGCTCCCGAACCACACCACACTCAGATCAGCCGGAAAGGCCTTAGTATCAAGACGTTTTGCGGGTTCTCATGTCTTCATTGAATGGTGGTGTGTGAGAAACGGTTCCCTTGAAGTGTTGTGTATGGTTTAGGGTTTAGGGGGTAGAAGGGGTTGGATAGTTTGTTTGAAGAGCTGCTCAAACTCGTTACTTGGGCATTCAGAATGATACGGATTTTTGAAGTTAATTTTGATCACAGACAGGACTATATCAGTACACACAGAATATTACTTCGAAAACACCCTTTTATATTGAAATATGCAAGAAACTAATATCATCACACAACTGCTCCAATGACCGCATCTAGATTGCCATGCTTTCTCGGATCTCACCAACAGATGTGTCAACATAACCGACATCTTCAAGTTTGGCGAAGAAGATCGTTATGTCGTATTGATCGTCTATACATCTAACACACAGGAGACTGAAAGCCGCACCTGGAGAAACTGGACACGATGATTTAGTCTCCAACTAGCCACTCCACAACATCTCAACGGTCCGGCGAGCGCATGACAAAGCGTCTTTTGCGCTCGCTGCGGTCGCTGCGTCGCGAAAGCTGGCCACGCAAAACGTCAACCCACTTGTGCCGGAGTCCGTCCTTGTGTGGCTTCATCCAAGCCACGTCGGCAGGCTGGCAGCGCCACGTGAGGTCGGGTGGAACAGACATAAGCTACACGTTGAGACGCTGGGCACATACCGCTTTCTTGTCACACTCTTCGGCTCCAATCTGTCCAGAGCGCTCTGACGTCAAAAGCAACGTTCGTTCATCAAAGCGAAATTACATCTCCGCTAACGCGGTGCAGAGTCGCTCGACTCTAGACCCATCCGCTGGTTCTTGTCACACGTAGGTCCTGGAGCTTCACGAGGAAAGATCGAGAGAAACGGGCCTTTTGGTTCAAAACATGACGAACATGGTGGCTCGGATGGTGAGGAGGAGCATTTCTGGGACTACACAATTACGCTCGCGCGTCTCGGTCCCGTCACTCGGAAGTGCATCTCGACGACTTTGCATGCTTTCTTGGCCACCGTCTCAGATACGGTAAGACACCCGACCGTTTGATTCACTGGCTGCGTCACCAGTAGAAGCTTCTGCTCATTCCCTTCCCTATCAAGGGAAGGCGTGTAAACGATCATCTGCTCCACGGTCTTTGTCAGGCGGCGAGATTTGAGGCGGCGCCGCTTCGACGCTGACTTCGTGCTCGTGCTTGTCTAGGGTGATTTGATTACTTGCAGCGATTGCTGAACTTTAGTTAAAGATGCTGTTGCTAGATTGTCGTCTTTATCTCACTCGACTAGATGTGGTTCGACTGCGCGATTTTCACGGAATTGCACGTCCACCAGTCCTGTAAACCCTAAACTTAAACCTAAACTTAGGATTGTAAAAACCCATTTCGGGTTTCAAACATACTCGTGTTTAGGTCTTATTAAAATTGAGTAGATTTGCTGTGTGATAGCAAGTGTGCACTAGGTTAAGTGCATCTGAATGTGGCCAATCGTCATGCCTGCCAGTACCATTCACATTCATTGTTATACCACCAAGCGCCAAGCATGAGTGCCATCGAAGAGGACGACCCGGTCGTGTGCGAGATCCCCGTGCACCTCGCCGAGCACTTGCGCCACAATGCGTTCGTCGTACAGTTTCCATTGCGCCCTGCCTACCGCCCGATGCCTCACGCCCCGCGTACGGCGCGCATGAAGCCCGACCACCAGATCCTGCAGCTGGACTACGACGTCGATCAGCGCAGCGAGCACTACGACACGGACGCCGAGGACTACCTCAAGCAAAAACACCTCCGTCTCCAGTCGTCGAGCGTGCCAGCGCTGACCAACTACGCCGTCGCGGTCTTCCGCGATGGACAGCTCCACCTAAGCCCCGTGTCGGGCGTCTTGCAGATGCGGCCGAGCCTCGCGCACATTGACGACGCTGTTGACGACGACGAAGAAGGTAGGAACCACCTCTCTGTCTATGCTGGTACCTACAATTGATCTGATGAAGAATGCACTGGGTAATGGTATGTAGATGTGGACATGCTGGTCGATCAGGAGCAAAAGCAAGAAGAGAACGCGGTCAAGGAAGTGCAGTTTCAGTTCAAAAAGAAGCAGTCGGAGCGTGCTATCTCAGCGATTCAGAATTCGTACGCATTCAAAAAGCAACGAATCAATGCAGAGCACTGGCGCGAGCTCAAAGTTTACGACAAGGACGTACGTTGCTCTCTTCATAGCGTTTGTTTTCGATGAGCTTTCCTCTAATGGATGGTGAGGTTGTGACAGAGCGCCGTGGCAGAGACCGAATTTGAGAACCTCTTCAGTGAACGCGAAGACGACGTGATTTCGACCATGTCGGCAGCCGAGTACCTCAAGGCGTTGCGTTATCGCTCGGCGGCACAGTCGGCAACGCCATCGACGACAACCACGCTGTGAGATGATCGGCACGTACACTAACGAAATTCACTACGTTTCTAGTCGGTTGGACGAGGAGACTGTGGTGGTGTGGATCTCGGCGACAATGCTGCCGTGGGTAGAGCCGGCAGCAACGCTTTGTCGGCATACAGCTCTAGGATGTGCGCGCGCCACTCTTCGTACTCTTCGATCGTCACGCCCGCGGTCGATTCCTGCTGGATCTTGGCTTTCATCCGCTCCATCGCTTGGCCTTCGTTCGTCTTGCTTTCTTTTTCTGCAACGGCTTTTTCCAACACCACTGCTGCTCGCTGTGCTGCCTTTGTCCTCGCTATCGCCGACTTCTCGTGTCCCTTTGTAGGCGATGAGGGTCGGCGCGTCGCGGACGCTGCCGCACTGGTCCTGACCACAGCACGCGCGGTGGAAAATCCACTCGATGTTTGCAATTCCTGGTGGCATTGCTTTTCGATCGATGATACGATGGCTTCAAACGTCCGCGGATTCGCGTTCGTGTCGGCAATCAGTTTGGGCCGATCGATGCGCAGTTTCGCACGCTTGGCACAGGCAAAGAGACATGCCGCGGCAAACACAGGATCGGTCGGATCAAAGAGGCGCACGCCGCCTCCTCCAGCGGTTTTGCCCCGCGCGAGTCGCTGGGCCACGACCTGTTATATGCTGAGTGTCAATTACCAGAATGAAACGGACAAGTCGCAGTTGCACACACCTGATAGGCGTCGTAGACGCGGTTGACAAACTCGGTGATGGCGGCACAGCCGTGGCGCACACACAGCGACGTTGGTGTGACCTTTTGCGTGCTCTTGACGTTGACGAGGTTTGCAATCTTGCGCGCGGTCTGGTCCAGCGAACGGTCGCTGAATTGAAGCAGTGCCGCGAGCTTCTTGACGTCCATGGGCTCTTCCATCGCGCGGCACGCGACCACGAGACAAGCCACTGGCGTCTTCATGTCTTCGTGGATGGAGCTTTTGGCACGCGCGAGCCGCAGGACCTCCCGTGCGCGCACGACGACACGCTCGGGCAGCCCGCCATATAACTCGGCGATCACTTGGACATCCATAGTGGAAGAATGATGGTGGGGTAATGTTTGTGCAAGGAAGTTTAGTATAGCATGAGGGACTATAAGAGCTCCCTGATGAGAAGCCACGTGAGTCACAAAATCGAAAATCGAAATCGTCGCAGATCAGAATTGGGCGAACATGGAAGGAGAACAGGAGCACGTCGAGGCGCATGGAGGCGCTGAATCCCCGCACGGTATGGCACAGGTGTATAATGAGAGAGAAGTGGGGAGATCTGCGAAGAGAGCTGACGATTCAAGTGCGTATTGATGCCGCAGATGTCGTGGAAGCAACGACTCTAACTTCGAACAGCGACCCACATGAAGACGAGCTGCTTCCGCCGACACCGTCACCCACGCCGTCACCGCCAGTCTCCCAAACCAAAGGAATCTCGGCAAACGATATTCTTATGCAATTGCGCGTCTACAAGGAGCGGAGCGCACGCATGGAGCAGCTGCTCGCGAAGAAAAGCGCCAAAATCCAAGAGCACGAAGAAACGGTACGTGAAGCCGCTATTTCAATGACATGGACACTGCAACTGATTGCATTGCCAATTTATGTGGATACACAGGAGGCCAAACTGAAGCGATTGCTGGCAATGGCCAAGCGCAGTATCGACAACAGCAAGCAGGAGCTGCTGGATAAAGATGCGGAGATCGAACACCTTAAAGAAGACGTACGCCGTATTAGTGGTAAGCTCGAACCACACCGCAATACTGATGGGTTGTTTACTGTCCTTCTAGTTGGCGAAAAATGTGCACGCACCGCATGCGTGGGAGCCGGATGCGTCGACGCGCGACCCGCGGCGGATCCTCTTCAAGGTCGCCCACGGCTCCACACAGTGGTGCTTGGTTGAGTACGCAAGTGACCAGGACGTGGACGACAAAAACGACTATGGTTGGCATCGCTTTTACTCGGAGGCAGAGATCCAGGCCTACGCGAGTCGCGCAACAGGCGAGCCTTTAAGTCTGCCGAGTCTGTCAATGACCCCGTACCAAGTGGAGCAAGTGGTGCGTATTCGGTTTCCAATATCTCAGAACGGTGAGGCACCATTCACTGATACTATGTGCGTGCAGAAAAAAGATTTGAAGGAAGAAGTCGATCGCGTCCAAGAAGAGTTCCGTCGCTATCGCGTTCGATCCGGTGCGTTTCGCTTGGATGGATATTGTGTGAGAACTCTCGGCTGATTGTGATTGAAATTGTAGAAATTACACGAAAGCAAAAAGATGCAGAGATCCGCAAGGTGAGAAATGAGCTTTACTCTTAAAGACTTTGTGAGAACCATTTCTCACTTTCCTATGCTCGGGTAGATGAGTGCAAACGTCGTAGCTCGTCAGGCCGAACAAATCTCCGAGACCGATCTATCCGGAGAGCTTCAGTCGGCGCGGGCCCAAGTCCGGCGACTGACAAAGCAGCACGCCGAGACTGAAGAGCGGGTACGTTGCTTTGTAACATCTCACTATTGAAGTCTCTTTTCATCGAATTGGGTAACTTCTAGGAAGAAGAATGGCGTCGAAAATTCGAGAAACTGATGAAAGACTATGAAAAGCTCAGCGGCACCATGGGCGAAACCGTGCTCGCGACCGAATGGCGCGAGCGGTACGAACAGGTTGTGCGTGAGAAAGACGATACCGAGAAGAAAATGGAAGACATGCGCCTCGCGCTCTCGAGCAGCAATGGCTCGGATCTCAATACACTGCGCCAAGAGTTTGCCCAGTACCGACGACGTGCGATCAATGCCGTCGACCAAAAAGAGCGAGAGCTTAGTGAAATCCAGGCCCAGTTTCAAGAGAACGGGGCTGCGGGAGCCAGTACGAGTACGAGTGGTAGTCGCATGACGAGCTACAAGGATATGGGACCACCACGGAGTACCAATGGTGCGGCGACCACGGGGGCAAGGCCGCTGCGGCGCATGAGCAGCAACAACAGCCTCGGCGGCTTGGAAGTGCCCAACGTCACGACCACGAACGAGTATCTGAAGAACATTGTGTACAAGTACATGACGACCGAGCAAGACGAAGCTAAGGAACACATGGAAAAAGCTATTGCCACGGTCCTTAACTTTACGCCAGCCGAGGCCAAGATGGTTCAGGACATGCGCAAGGGCCAAGCCGGCTGGTTCTGGTAATGTTAAAACAAAGAGGATGTGATTGTCAAAATTTACGTTTTGTGCATCGTACCTTCTTTTGGAAAAGAGGAGTGGGGTACGCTGAAGGGGATAACCACTGTAACCTTGCGGATCAATTTGGTTGGCGTCAAGCGACACCATTGCGAAAAGCGCCGTCTCCATCTCGCGTGCAGTTGACGACTTGCTAGAGACGTACAATGGCGCCACCACCTGGTACGAAGAAAGGCGGAAATGGCGCGGATGGCGCGCCGACGATCGTTGGCGATGCGCGTTTCAAAAAAGTGCACAACGACCCGCGATTTGCGCGCTTGTCCGCCAAGAAAAACAAGCTCCAGATCGACAAGCGCTTTGCCGCCGTGCTCAAAGACGACCGGTTCCAGTCCGTCCAAGGTGCGTTAGTGGTTCTTAAAGAAGAGATCGAGAGCGAGTGAGGAACTGACTGGTAGCGTGTAATTTCGGACAGGCAAGTACGACAAGTATGGCCGTCGAATCGACAAGAAAGAGAACGAACTGAAAAAGTTTTACCGACTGAACGAGGACGACGATGCCCAAGCATCCAGCTCCGACGAAGAAGCGCAAGACAAGCCGGCGGCCAAGCCGTCAATCGCCAAAGCGAAATCCAAAGCCAAGGCCCCAGCACCGGCATCCTCATCGGACGAAGACGACGAGGAAGACAGCGATGCTGAGAGTGACGACGAGGCAGCAGGAGGGGACGCGAAGATGACGCGCCTCGACTACCTAAACCGCATGGCGCGTGGCGAGCTCGCGTCGGGTTCCGATACGTCGGACGACTCGGAGGCCTCGGACGAGGACATTGAAATGGAAGACGATGAGGACGATGAAAAAGAAGACATCCCGGTGGGCGAAGAAACCACGCGGTTTGCGGTGATGAATTGCGACTGGACGCGCATTCGCGCCGTCGATCTGTTTGCGTTGTTCCAGTCGTTTGCGCCGGCCACGGGCGCTGTGAAGAACGTGACCATCTACCCATCGGATTTCGGGCTCGAAAAAATGGTGCGATTTTGTTTGCTAGTAACTATGGATACTTCTCGGTTGCTAATTTATTTTGCTTCTGGTATTACAGAAAGAAGAAGAACAGCATGGTCCGCGTGTGCTGTGGGAAGACAAGGAGAAGAAATCCATGGACATCGAAAGCGACGACAAGCAAGCGTCTGACGACGAGACTGCCATTTGCAAATCGGATGGAGCGGAGAAACCGACCGAGGTCACAAAGGATACGGACGAGGACAGTGAGAGTGATGAGGAAAGAGACGAGGAGGGTTACGATTCGGAGGATCCACTGGGCGTGAAACAGACCGTGACGGCCAACGAAAGCGACGGCTTTGACGTTGAGAAACTGCGCAAGTACGAACTCCAGAAGCTCAAGTACTACTACGCCGTGGTGACCTGCGACTCGGTCAAGACCGCCGCAACCATTTACGAAAACTGCGACCAGCTCGAGTACGAGACCTCGGCCAATTTGCTCGATCTGCGGTTCATCCCCGACGACATGGACTTTACCAACACGCCAAAAGAGGCCTGTGGCCACGTCCCGGAGACTTATAAGCCCTCGATCTTTGCAACGCAAGCGCTCCAGCAGACCGAAGTAAAACTGACATGGGAAGAAGACGACGACCGCCGACTGGAGCTGCTGACACGCCAAGCCGAGTGGAAAGACGCCCACGACGACGATTTTGCGGCCTACTTGGCGTCCGAGAACTCGTCCAGCGAAGGCGAAGACGACAGTGAAGATGAGAAAGACAGTGAGGCAGAGGTGGTCGAGACCGAGACCGAGACCGAGACGGCGCGGAACGACAAGAGCCGTGTCGACCGTAAGAAGGCCGCCAAACTCCGCAAGATTAAGAACCGCTATCGCAAAATGCTGTTAGGCAGCGACGCCGAGGACAGCGATGGCTCGGGCAGTGAGATGGACGAGACCAAGGATGGCGCGAGTGACGACGAAAACAGTGCCGACGAAAAGCCCGAAGGCATGGACAGTGATAGTGATGATGGAGACGCGGGGGACAATAGTGCGAGTGGCGACATGGAAATGTCATTTACGCCCGGTGCCGGCGACATCCTCCGCGCAAAAAAACAAAAAGAGTTAGAGGCGAACGAAACGCCATTTGAGCGATACGTGCGCGAGAAGAAGCAAGAGAAAAACAAGAAGCGCCACGACAAACGGACGCTCCAAAAGGAACGCGCGGGCGAACAGAAAGCCGTGCTAAAGACCCGAGGAAAAGCGGCGCCGGAAGCGCTGCAGGCGTTGCGTGCCGCGATCGATGATCATGATGCGGATGAGAACGACAGCGATCGGAATTTTGACATGAAGAAAATCGCCCACAGCGAAAAAGCCAAAAAGCTCAAGGGCAAACGCAAGCACAAGGAGCTCAAGAAGCTCGACCACAAGTCAGGGCTCCAAGAAGGCTTTGCGTTTGATGCCGTCGATCCTCGCTTCGGGAAATTGTACGAGAAAGGTTCGCAGTTTCAACTGGACCCGACCGACCCCAAGTTTAAGAAAACCGAGGCAACCCAGGCGATTTTCCAAGAACGCCGCAATCGACAGGCCCATCCGCAGAGCAAAACCAGCAAGCCGCACAAGAACGTGGCAAAGGCAATGGACGAGGGATCCACGCGTGAGAAGAAGGACGCCAAGAATGAACTGAATGCGATGGTCGAGAACCTCAAGCGCAAGGGGACACCGACTACAAGCAGCAAGGGCAAGCCCGCGATGAAGCCATTCAAAAAGCCCAAGTTTTAGGTTTAGATTGTAAATTTCGATTTTTGGAAAGGCGTATTTACAGAATGGAGAAACACATTGAAGGCGACCCTTGCGAAGGTGTTGTTTCTTCAGTCCCAATGGGTCTCTTCTCCAACTGCCCATTCAAGAACGCACCGCTTAGAAAGCTACACGACGATGCAGGTAAAGAAAACTGTACAATGCTTTTGAACCGCACCTCTCACCTGACCTCATATCTTATTGTATCACGCCTCTCTTACACAGCGTGTTCAGATCCAAGAAGTACTACCCAAGGCCGGACTGGTCTACTCAGAGCGTGGAAACCTCACAGAAGTCTTGTGTAAACCAAAACTCCTTCCCATCAAGTCGGCGACGCTGCTCAAGATCGAAGAAATGGAGCGACAGGCGAGAAGTGCACGCTCGAATGGAACCTCCAGCGGCTACCACGAGTAAGAATGTAACGTCGAATAGGTTTCTTCTATTCTCCAATGACTACATTGGCTGTTGACATACACGCGCATCCTCTCGACCCTGGCGTTGTGTGAATTCTCACATGCCGCCCGAAAACATCTCGAGCAGCGAGCTCAAGCCCGAACGTGGCGGCTGGAGCCCGTAAAACTTTTGACCGATCACGCTCAGGTACTGCAAGGGAATAGAGTGAGCATAGATCACATAAATCGTCTACAACAGGAGACACGTACGCTCTTCAAGGACGAATCGCGATTCAATGCCGACGCGTATCGCTCCTGGAGCATTTGGAAAAGTGGCAACGCATCGCGCTACAATGTACACCACACCAGCGTCAGTCCGTACGACTATCGCGCCTAGTTCTAAAGCGCTTTTTCCCCCTACCTCGAGCGTGAGCAATAGGAACCGCAAAAAGTTGTACAGCGGCAAATCGAGGTTGCGACCCGCGCTCTTGCTCTTGGCAACGTACTCCTCGTACACGAGGTTGGCATCCCGCAGATTCTCCAAACTGAGGAGTCTACACAAGTGATCGTGAGATGACACCCCTCTACAGTTGATAACTACTAGAACCCAAAAAAACGCACTGCAGCACGGCACGGGCGAGGTAGAGATCGGCTTCACTGGCGTAGCCCTTCTTGGACCACTCAAACACCACGGCCGCAAACTCGCTTGGCGCTTCAGCGTGCAGAAAGTGTTTGGCGGCGTGCTGATAATCGCCACTCGCGTGGTAAGCGCGGGACAGCAGTAACTGCAGCTCGGCGTCACCACGCTTGCGACTGCCTTCGGCCTGCGTCCACCTATTGAATGCACGTCTGTTGTGAATGGATCCAAACCCAGTTAGATTCTTCTGCACAAAACGCACTTGACGGCGTTCTTGAGGACGACGGCAAGGTCGGCACTGAACTGTGGCTTGGCCGTGAACGCATCATTAATTTTGCGGATGCGACCTATTGGTTAGGGGTTCATGAGATCCTTAGCAAATACCTAGTGTAAGTCGGCCCTTTCTTACCTTTGGTCGCTTCGTCAACTTTCCAGTGGTGGTCCGTGTACACACCCACAAGCAAATTCGCCATCTCGGTCGCAGCCGTGTTCTGGTCGTGCTTGACCAGGTTCAGCGCAGCGTCAAGCGCCAGTTCAATGGCCTTTTGCTGGGCCGCCGTGTCGGGTTCGTTTTTGAGGTGGCGCATGAACAGCGTCTTGTACATTTGCAATGCGCCGTAAAAGTCGCCCTGCTCGAGCTGCGCCTCGAGCTTGCGCGAGACGTTCTCGACACCGGAAGCGTCACTCTCGTCTTTAGGCGGCGCAGTGGCCTTGGCGCCGGCGGCCTGACGCGCCAACGCTCGTCGGTTCATCTCGCTTGCGGTTGTCTTGTTGGTCCTGTACCTGTGGACCTCCTCGCCGAGTTATGGATTGGTAAGGATTTTATCTGACTTTTTCTTAAATAAACCTAGATATAAGAATACACCTAGACAAGAAGCACAATAACGAAATGGATTTTCGGTTTCTTTCTAGTCAGAAAGTCTACAAGTCTCGGAACTCGGCCTGCGCGGGACCGTTCGATGCGGCCCTGTCGGCCGCGCTCGACGCCTTCATTGCGTCACGAAGGTTCTTGTCCTTGCTGCTCAAGTGATCGAGAGAGAACGGAGTGATACAAGCAAACAGGGTTGAATCAGTACACGAACTCCCAGTCAATCGTAAGGCATTCGCGTCGTACCTCGAATTGGCCATCACCAAGTAGTTGCTCAAGCCACGCACAGCACTACGTAGACGTAATAAATAGACAGAGACGTTAGACTGTTGGTGGCCTGACTGTAAGTGCTTAGAAAAACGCACTTGGCCTTGAGCACTTCGATCTTCTCGGCATCGGTCTCCGATCGGCCCTTTTCAAACTCGCGGCGAATTAGCTCTTTGATAGCCTGGCCTTTTTTGCTCTGTTAAGTTCCAAAGAAGATAGACACAGCGTTAAACCGTGCATTTCACAGAAGGCGGCAAGTGGAGAAAGCAAACGTACGGTGCCACCAATATGCTTGGCGAGGCGCATGCAATCGCGGTACAGCTAAAGCATTAGACAAGTAGCGGTCAGCTCACTCGTGGAAGAGATACATAGGTGTATGAATGGCTGCGTTAGACGCACCTGGATAGACGTGCGCGTGATCTGCTGCGTGCCCGACATGATGCTCAGCCGATGATCACTCCAATTGCGCGGCGTCAGGCAGTGGAGATTTGACGACCATGAATATGACAGCATTTTGTTTTGTCTGGTACAGTATACCCCCATATACTTGAATACGGTAAACACACATGGCTACATTTTTCTGTGAGATGCTCTGCCCATAGTCCACTTTCGCGTCTCTTCGACTGCCAAACCAAGCTGCTACAAAGCTGGTCTCGAATGGGAACATGTGGATCGAAAGCCATCCCAACCCAGGGCGACGCTGGTGCGGCTCGGAATTTATCACGATGGCAGGCGGATGGGGGCGATGCGGAAGCGACGAAACCAGCGAGTGGAACAGTAGACGTTGGTAACGCCACGCATCCACGCGACGACACGGCTTCCGACCTCACGCTCAACTCGGTCGTCGCCTATCGCATGGCGGCAGCATTCAACGGCGTAACCACAGACATGTGTGCGACGGGCTGGGAGGACGGATCGATCAAATTTCAAAACTGGAATACCCATGCTGTGGTGTCAACATTTGCGCCGCACTCGCGGGCTGTGAATCGGATTGTGATTGGAGCGAAAAGCAGTGCTATCTACTCGTGCTCGCGTGACATGACGATCGCTATGGTGCCTGCTCCTTCCAGAGATTTCTCTGTGGAGATGTCTCCGCCAGCGATGGTGCTTTCTGGTCATACGCTGAATGTATCCACAATCACGGTAGACAGTACCGAATCGACGCTGTGTTCAGGCGGTCGTGACACTCAAACAATCCTGTGGGATCTCGCAACCGCCAAGGCCAAAGCCAAGAACACCACAGCGCAGAACGTGATTACGTGCAGCAAGTGGTTACCCGGTGAACGTGTGATTGGCCAGGGCAGCGAAGATTTGAGTGTCAAGCTGTGGGACGAGCGCACTGGATTGCGGGCGCCGATAGAGACGTTGCGGGGGTACATTTACTTTCCACTCTGTCTGGACGTGACCTACGACGGGCTCTATCTCCTCACGTCCAGCAAAGGCTTTAACGGCGTCGGGTGCGAGACACGGGTGTGGGATCGACGGACGGGCAAGCAGCTCCACCAGCTCGAGGGCCACCAGCAGGACGCCACAGCGTGTTGCTTTTTATCTCCTCCACTCTCGACACAGGCAGCAGAATCCCAACTCCCACCGTGCATTCCGATGTTGGTAACAGCATCAAAGGACGGGACGGTCAAAGTCTGGGACGCGTCGACGAATCAGTTGATCTGTGAAGCCCATGAACCGTCCGCACACATGTTTACCAGTATCTCACATGCTGGTGGTAGCGTGATCCTTGCGAGTACTTTCCACGGGCGTGTCCACGCATTTCAGTTGGATCTCGACACCAAGTCGCTGGCACTATTGAATTGACGTCACCGTAGAATCAGATCAGGTTGCAATACCACTCGATACTAATTATACTCCAGAAGCAGTGAAAATGCCGCAATTCGCACTGGTAGTCTCACTTTCTTCCATTCCACGGTCTTGTCATTTGACGCGGCCGCGGATGGTGTCGTCGGGCGGGATACTGGCAGAGTGTGTGCAGCAGCTCAAGACATCTCCCCATGATTATGAGAAACTGCTTGGCAGCTGCGTAGACACCGTGTGGCGCACAATCGGCGTGAGCGTCGAGCGCCAACTCCGTCTTCACAAAGGCGTCGGCCTACCAATGCTTGGCAAATTTGCTTTTGTGCGCGACCACCAGCCACTCACACCAGTGTTTTTATTGGCCGACCGCTTTGCCAGTACTTACGGCGTGGTATGGCGTCGACCGCCGCCGGCTCTGCTTACGCCCGTGACCGAGGTGAACCTGTCAGTGGTTGGAAACGACGCAGGAGGACTGCCCAAAGACCAAGTCACCAAAGCGCTCGAGGCATTCCTGACGTTTGTCGGATTCAAGCTCCAGAAAGGAACCGCAAGCGGAGGAGTGCGGCTAGGAAATGTGGGAGCATTTGCATTCGACGGCAAGGCAATCGCTTTCCATTTTGAAGCCGCCTTTGTCCATTCCATAGTCACCACGATAATACCACGAAGTGATGCGATCAAGAACCGACAGTCTATAGAGCAAGCCAGTTCGCTGTCAACAAGCAAAGCGACGTCCACAATTCCGCGTGCCGTGTCCTTGCACGTGCTCCCATCCGTCGAACCTCAGATGCTGCCGACCACCGTGGAAGAACGAGCGGTTGTGTTCGAGTCTCACGACTTGAATAATCCCAAGCCCAGACATCGACATCAACATCGTCGCGATTACCACACCAGCAAGCAGCGTTGTAGAAGCGAAGAAGGAGGAGACGCGAGCAGCCAGAGGCACACCAAGTCCATAGGACTGCTACTGCCCGCCCCAGTACCAGCTGACCCTAGAGTCGATACTAGTCGACAAATCCTTCCCCGGTTCATGGTGGTGGATGCGTCGCACAGTCCGTCCAAGCTCCTGTATGACAAGCAGTCGGCAGCACTGCAGCACACGTTCGAGTTTCAACGCCACGCACTGCAGCAGCAGCAAGCATTGATCGCAAAACACGATGAAGAAATCGAGCGGCGTACCGAGGCAACACGTCTACGCTGCGTGCAAGAGCGCGCGGAAAAGACCGTGAGCCAGCGCGAAGTGAACGCGTACCTACACCAGCAGATCGAAATCAAGCACAGCGAGAAGCAGCGACAGATGGCGCTAAACGCAGCCAGCATCAACGTGGACGAAGCCCGCATCCTACCACAGGAATCAGTCATGGCGAGCGAGCAGCGCCAGATCTTAAAGACCAAACTGCGCGGGCGGCTCAATGACCAAGTGGCAGTCAAAGCGTCGCTGGCACGGCAGCGGCTGGCCGTAGACCACGCCGAGAGTGCCTACTTTATAACCAAAGTGCTAGAGCAAGGACAGCTCGAGCGCGACCAGCGAAACGAGATGCGAAAGCTCACACGCGAGACCCTCACAGCTGGTTGGCAGCAGCAGCTCGCAATGAAAGCCGAGTGTGAACGTTTGCGGGCAAGGCCATAGGGGACGTTGAAGTTATTAGGTACGACATGGGATGCCAACGCGAACTTAAAGGCAGCCAAGAGTGATGGTTCTGGTGGTCACGGATCAGGGGGTCCAGTGCTCACAATAATGACGTCGACGGACGTGGCGACAACGAACAGCGGCGAGGACGCGCTGCGCCGCGCCGTGGCGGAAGCATTCCCGCGTGTTGAGTTTGCAATGGCCTATGGATCGAGTGTCTTCGAGCAGAAGAACCACGACGCTAGCTCGTCCATGATCGATCTCGTGTTTGCCGTGGGCGATCCGGTCCAGTGGCACGCCGAAAACCTCGCGCGCAATCCGAGTCACTACTCATTTCTCAAAATGTTTGGCGCACAGGGCATTGCAAATATTCAAGTGAGTGGTCTGAACTTCATGCTGCAGCGGATGAAGTTCTCGGATACACTAACAGGATGAGTTTTTGCAGGAGAACTATGGCGCTGGGATCTACTACAACACACTGGTGAGGAGATCTTTCTTTCTACTATTCAGGCAAGCTGGGCACTGAAGCTCACGTTGGTTTCAAATGATTAGGTTCCGTTGACTATCCCAGGAATGGGCACGCGCTTTGTCAAGTACGGTGTCGTGAGCTCCGACACGCTGTGCATGGATCTCGCGCAATGGACAACACTCTACCTCAGCGGACGCATGCAAAAACCTGTACGTTGGTATTGTATTTATTGACTTCTCCATGGCCCACTATTCATCACTAAACTATGGTTCTACTCACTGTGCTTTTTCTTTGTAGGTCTGCATCCTCTCGAGCACCGAAATTCTCCAGGACGCAAGCTCGTTGAACCTTTCACACGCGTTCCACTATTCGCTCCTTTGTCTCCCGGAAAAGTTTTCCCACTTGGACCTCTTCATGGTGCGTCCATTGCAAGATACTGCTTCTGAGAATCTATTGGACTCACGATTGTAACCAAAAATCTTGTGGTAATAGAAAATCGCAGGCATCTCGTACTTGGGCGACTTTCGCATGACGTTTGGTGAGAACCCACGCAAAGTCCGCAACATTGTCGAAGGCAATTACGAGGCATTCCGCAATCTCTACGCCAACAAAATCACGGTGCGAATGGTCCATCCAAATCTAACCTATCCTAGTTTATCTAAATCTGATAGACGCCTCTGCTCGTAGGACTCGCGGTTCGTCTCGCGTTCGATCCACGACCCGGAAATGCTGGTCGCCAACACGAGCGACCCGGACGCAGCTTTTGATCTCGTCCGCACGCTGCCGCCGATGCTGACCCAGGACCTCAATCCTGTGGACGTATTCACGGACCCGTCCGGTACTGAGCGCAACATTCGCATGCTGATTATGGGTACCGTGGCGCGCTATAGCATCACCCAGAGCATCAAAGGCATTGCGACTGGCGGTGGTGCCAAGACCGCAACCTACATTGCGCAGAAACTGCGTCGTGCCTATTTTAAACGGTGATTTTCACTTTATTAGCTTAGTTTACGTAGGCCAGTATCGTATTAGAAACAGGTAAAGCTAATCAAAGCGATCAGCTGCGCGTTTGAATCAACACACCGGATCCTCTAACTGGAGGTGACCGTCATGTGGCCGATCTTTGTCGCGCTATGGGTCGCCATGTCGGCGCTGATGGTGCTCACAATGTACAACGACGTCCTTTGTGCACTGCTGATCCATGGCAAAGTGCGAAAGGACACGCACCTGCGCCACCGCGGCGTGCTCGGCACGCTGTTGCGCTTGGAGGTATATTGTCGACTCGACCAAATTTGACACTGGAAACTTTCAATGATGCATTGCATTTTGTACTCTGTGCAGATGCGCAAGAGCGGCTGGATCTACTTCTATTTTGTCGGTGCTGTCTATAATCTGGGCATTACACTCGCACTGATAGCTACGCCATACCACCCATTGACCCAGCAGCTCCTCACAATACTTCAATCGGGGATGGTGGCTCCACCATCTTTGGTATTGGTGGAGATCCGTCCCGAGACAACAATGGTGATTGCACTGCTGGGTCTGCAAGATACACGGCGATTTCTTGAGTCGTGGTTCATCACGGAATTTGGGGATGCCAAGATGCACGTCGCACGTACGTCTTGCATTCATTTCCAAGTCGCTACGACACCTCCCATGACCAGTGTTGTTTGTCTAGTCATCGTTGCTGGACTCGTCCACTACATAGGGTTTGCACCGTCCGTACTCTCCTATCCGCAATCGCTCGCCACCGATAAGGATACCAGCTGGACGAGGCATCCACTTCTCACGATCGCTGGGCTGCTCTTGTTCCTCTATGGAAGCTATCAGCAGTTCTACCACAACAAACTACTCGCACAGCAAAAACGCGCAAACAATGGCCAGCACGTTCTCCCCCGTGGCGGCTGGTTCGACGCGGTGTTGTGTCCACTGTACTCGGCTGAGCTGTTGATTTATGTGGCGCTTGCACTGGTGTGTGGTCTGGGGAACCCTATGGTTAATCTCGTGTGCGGTTGGGTCACACTCAACCAGACTATCTGCGCCTACTTTGGCAAGCAATGGTACCACACCAAATTCCGCTCGGACGAGACGCTTCCGACATGGGCGTTGGTGCCTGGGGTGTGGTAATAAAACCAAAACCAAAGTGTCTATAGACTTAACTGTAGTTTACTACGACCGCTTCTGCTTCTTGGTCGTCTCAGCGTGTTTATCTTCCTCTTCATCGCTATCCTCCTCGTCCTCATCTCCGTCACTGCTTTCGTCGGTCGACGCATCCTTCGCTGCCTCCTCTTCCACGTCTTCATGCTGGCGTTTGCGCTGGGCGGCCGTCGGCGGCTTGGGACCTGGCGCATCATCGTCGTCGTCTTCGTCTTCCGCACCGCTGTTGTACTTGGCTTCGTCGGTTTCTTCGGCCCAAATTGGAGGCACTGACCCAGCATTAAGCTGGTCTTTCCCCCCCGCTTTCTCGCGCGCCACCTGGATGCGTGCAAGGTACTGGCCATATTTTGTCCCAAAGATATTGTGGTACCCACCCGGACCGGACGCACAGCCTCGGCAGCCACTGTGCTTTTCCTGGATCACTTGGTCGTCCGAGAGCTGGTGGCGAGGCACGCGGCAGATACTGACCGTCCCGTAATTGTAATTTTTGGTGTTAATTGCGTACGTACTGCAAAGCCGCTCGTAGCCGGGTTTCTTCCACTTGGCAATTAGGTTGGCGTCCACAAGCTTCATGCGAATGCAATAGTCGTAGACCTCTTTGGAGATGCGCTTGTACTTGTAAAACAAATCGTACACATAACGACTGCGCTGCCAATTGATCTGGTGGACCGGCCACAGCGCTTCGCACTTGCGCTTGCCTTCGTGGGGCTCGTTCATTTTCTCCCGCAGTTCCCGCTCGAGCGCCTCCATGACGGGCTGGATGTAGTCGTAGCCGGCCGGCGCGCGACCCTTCTTCGTCCACTTGGACATCGCTTTGCTTCGCTTCTGGCTCGCCTTACTTCACGGTCCTTGTAGCTTTTGGAGTCTGTTCCATTCGTCAAGGCGCCAAAAGCGCACTTAGTGGATTGATCGATAAGTTCGCATGAGAAATTAAGTCGCGTCGTTCGTCCGCGGAAATTTCTTAGCGCCGCAAACATATTGTGAAGTAGTTTAGCTGATACCATCTTATAAGCGATTTACTCTTTGTCTGAAATCGCATCCAAAATGGACCCGCGTAATCGCTGTTAGCATGAGTTGTAAATGTCATATCACCTTATACTGAATTCAGTATTATCTTGCTCGGCGAACGAAGACTTCGCATCATAGTACCTGCTCGGAGTAGATCTAAAAAAAAGCAGCTGACTGGCGTGTAGAGTTCCATGAACAGCTGCAGTTTCTCTACGGCTTCCAATATCAAATGCATGAGCAACTAACGAATGGCTTCGTTAAGAGACCGATCTACTCGCCTAATTGTAAGTGGTGTGTCGTCCTTCAAGAGCACGTCGTGGCCGCACGCTCAGCAGAGTTCGTTTTCTAACCACGGCACTGGTGCCCGGCTCTCGATGCGCCAATGAAGAAAAGAGCAAAACAGGCCGCCTTCGTAGAGGCCAAGAGAAGTTCTGGTGGTTGTGAAAAGGAAAGAACAACGGCTTTAGGGTTCGTACGGTTGTTCCACACCCCAGACGCTGCTGTTCTTTCGGATGTCCAAGCTTGTGCTTGTTGTGTTCATTTTAAGATCGTTGCGATAATGGAGTGTGCTGGTGACTTTACTCATCCCAGTGCCGCCCATCTTTCCGTGCTGCCGCTACCCCTTGTGACCCCGGTACTGCCGCCGCTGTTGTTCACGACGTCGCCGTGCCTGGCTCTCCACGCCACCTTGATCATCAATAGCAAATTGTGTAGCACAACACATCCCATAATCTACTTGCAGAGCCGATCCGCTGTGTTATGCTCAAGCTGGAGCAGGATTCGAAAACGATTCGAGACGATCAAAGGCACACTCCACAGTGATTTGTGTTTTGGAGTTGCCTTCGTTGTAGATTCGCATGTATTTGTGTTTTTGAGCCATTACCTCCTGATATGGTGTGAGCAGGTGGTTCCAAATTTTGTACCCAGCATTGCTAGCAATTGATGCTCAGGTGGCATACATTTAATAACCTGCAGAGAGAACACCGATTAAAGCATAATTATTTCCATCTGCTCAAATTATTGTTAGACGTTTGTCTGATGCTCGATCCATTTCACAGCGTTTGGTCATTTGCAGACCCGGCAAGGATTGATATCGAGCGATGGCTTGAACGTTTATCACTGGGAAGTTTTTTCGGCAGTACCACCCTTCGTATTCTTGAGGCAGTGAGATGCGGATTAGCGCCCCGCCAATCGCGCCGTCAATAACAGGAAATCGTTCCACCTTTTTTAAAGCGAGCTTGATCTCGTGAAGTTCGTTGGGCTCGGGCATTTAACCCACTGCTTCGTCATGCCTGAGAGCGCTTGTAGATTTTTGTTGATGTGGGTCACGGTCCGGCTCCGGGATATGCCGAGGCAGTTGCTGTGGCGTCCTCCGTCCCTCCCTGGCCTAGATATATCGTTGTGAGCGCGACCCGCTTCTTGAGGCTGCTTGCTGGCCTCGACTCGCATGATTTAAACACGTGCTGGTAGATTGCTAAGGATGACTTTTTATCACACCTGAGCCTCTTGCGGAACCAATCAGTAACAGGCGCTTGCAGAGCCTGCTCAAAATTTGTTGTAGAATAAGAAGTGACCGTATTGATGGTTTCACGCAAGGCGCGTTGGTGAAAAGGAATGATTGCCGCCGCGGCGCATGCGCTAACTACCACGGCGCAGATTGCCTCTATTAAATAATCAATGATCAGACGGTGGAGTATCAGAGCGTGTGCTGGCACTGGACATGAGCACTTTAAGGGTCCACACAAGAACTAGTGACTGGTGCTCAGGCATGACAGTGTCTACCGTGGCCATGCATGGCGACACCAGTCGCCAGATGCCCGCCTGCGTACACACAGGCGCAAGCCAAATATCGCGCTGGAGAAATCGTTGCTGAGTCAGTGGTTATGTTGTCGCAGTGTCTCCAGATGCCTTTGAGCGATGGGGCGCCGCCGGGAGATACGGAACGGATGCTGACGATCTGGTCCAGCGCCTAGACATTGTGGGCAACCTCGATAGTGAATGCGCCTGCCGCTGTCCCCTGTGTAAAGGAGCCGATGGGCCGCTGGATGAGAAACAGATGTAGGAAAGGGACCTCCAGGACACGCTAACGGCACTTGAACCGGATGCGTTGAGATGATAACCAATCCAGCTCCAGTACTTCCCGTTGGCGCTCTGACAAAATCATACACTGTTCATTGAGTCAATAAATATAGTAAACTAGCTTGATCATTCAAACGTAGAGGCGGAAGAGAAGGAAGTGCGTCCAAAGTTGAATGACACAACGTGAAGCTGAATCGGTCCACACTATTTTGTTTGTTCTGGTCCTAGTTTTGGGCGAAGACTCCTAGGGTTGCAACTGCAAACCTGACTAGACCTGGTTTTGAGAATTCTTCAGATAGTTACGCTGTTTTATTCCATCAGAAGTTTAAAACAGATATATTATCGATAGTTTAATGGAGAGTGCTGTAAAACGTTTTATTCGGCAAACGTGACATTGGTGAATGCTGGCATTTAGCTGATGCTAAGAGACTATGTGACGTGTGAAATGAGGATCGGTTGACAGCGCTCAATTCAGAGCAGCTCCAATCTACGCAATCCCTTCCGGTTCCATCGAAGAATCGCTCACCTTGAAGCCGCACGCATCCTTCGCTTCGCACGACAATGGTTTGTGAGCCGTCACCACGATGGGTGTACGTCTGTCGTGTGTATCGGCGCTGACGCTTGTGCTGTCCGCTAGCGCTTCCGTTTCTGTGGTGGACTGGAACCGCCCGACTGGCTGCTCGCTGAAATCCCACTGCTCGCAGACCTCGTGCGTGCTGTGGGGATGTCGATGCATTCTAATCGGACGAAACTGACGAATGGTCAATGTCATTGTGGCTATGATAGAGCGCAGAGCGCATCACTGACGTATGCGGCAAGCTGAGCCACGATGACGATGACGTACGGCCAACGACAACCAAAATGAATATGAACTATACGGTGGTGCTCACATTCTTTCGTTGAGATGTACGATACACAGGTAGACGGATCATTTGGTGGCGTATACGGAAATGCTCAAGACGCAACGGTACGACCAAGGGTGCCGCGAAGGCGTCGGTGCTTTGAGAAAATTCATGCTCTGCTCTTTTTCTTTCCAAACAGGCGGCCACGGCTGTGCTTCGCTTTGTGCTCTTCCAAGCAGCGAAGTACAATGTGTCGGATCGTGAGCTGGCAATCGAGTTGCTGCAGTTGGGCAAGTTCGCTGTGACTCCCAAAAACTTTATTTTGCTCTTGAAATCAGTACTAACCGCGGACGATCTGGTGTCCATAGGTATGACCAGTGAGACGGTGGAAGCCATCGCTGCAGTGTACGACTCCGAGCGCGTGGGCATGCGCAAACGCCTCGAGTCTAGTTCGTTTAAGGTACTGGTTACGCTGCGTAGTCTCCTTTCGAACCCCCTCCGTGCCGTCACCGTGAGTTTATTGATCTAACACTGTAAATCGGTGAGACAGTTTCCCACGATCGAGCAGCTCCGGTGGCGGATCCACACGCAAGACACTGACGACGTTCCGCCGACAAAAGTACGATGAATGCAACTGATAGATCGCCGTACCTACTAACACGAGATTTTTGTAGACGACACGCGTGGAAATGCGGCTCCATCTTGATCGAGAGGCCCTGTCGTGCGACCGTCAGCGTCAATGCACGACTGCGGCGTCGTCCATGGGCGAATCGCTGGCGTTTTCGATGACCGAAGACAAGTTTTTGGCGCTGTATGAGGACCTTTCACAAGCTCAGACCATTCTCCAGTCGCTCTCGCACTAACGTGAACTAAAGATCACGCAACTAAAGCAAGTACTAAATTTGCCTACGTTTTTCTTACCCGACAGTGAGTAACTCTGGTGTACAATCGCTGCGTTTTGTAGGTTTCTGCTCATAGCGCATCAGTGGAGAGACCATGAGATAGAAAAATATGGCGACAGGTGTCACATTTTATTGTATCGTTAGTAGGAAGATGAATCCCAACTGTAATCGCACACTCAGTACAGTTACTTGGTCTCAAAGAGCGCGGCCGTGGAGCCTCCAAACTGGCCTTCGAAAAAGACCTCGGTTGGCGGAAGACGGCCCGAAATACGCGGCTTGGCACCTTCTTTGGGGTACCCGACGCTCACAACGATCGACGCCGAGTAGCGGTCCGAGAGGCCCAGCGCCTTTTTGATCGCGTCTTGGTCAAAGCCCTCCATAGGGCATGTCGCGAGGCCCTTGGCCGTGGCGGCATAGAGAAAGGTCGCAGCCGCCATCGACGTCTGCTTGTAGGCCCAACCCTTGCTGCCCTCGGCCGTGCCCTCACCTGAGAAGCCACTGAGGTAGCCAGGCACGGCGTTGACCATGCCTTCCGGGACACCGCCCGAACGCATCAGCTCTTGGATACGCGGCACGCCCTTGCTTGGCTCTATCAAAATATAACCCGTTAGTGCACAGTAAGCATAGCCACAAAAGGGGGTGGCTCTTTAGTACGTACCCAAGTCCGCGACAAAGACGACGGAAAAGGCCGAGCCCGTGACCTTGATCTGGTTGGTGGCTAACATGGCCGGCACAAGCCGCGCCTTGTCTTCGTCCGAGCGCACGAGGATCGCAACGTACGGCTGCGTGTTGAAGGCCGTCGGCGCACGCTGCGTGAGACGCAAGAGCTCAGCAATAACCTCATCGGGGACGGGCGTCTCGGCGTACTCGCGAAGCGAGCCGCGGTCAGTGAGGAGGGTGCGGACGACGTCGTAGGTGCTCATGCTGGCGGGGGAAGAGGGGCAGGTGGCCTGGAGGTTGGAAGGCGGATTGGGGAATGACGAGATATCGGTGGCGTGCGCCAGGGCGACGGCAGTCGCGCCAACAATGGCGGCTGAGAGGAGCCGCTGGAAGAGGCCCATGACACGACCGAGATGCAGTTTCCAATAACGACGAAACGGCTGTGGCGGGGGCGGATGCTCGTAATCTCGGATGTGTCAACCACGATTACGAGCAGGTCCCTCGCCACAGTGATGATGCAGCGTGGACGGTGCTGACCTGGTGATTGGCTACAGGGTGACGCAATCGCGACAAGAGTGGATGACATTTCATGGTGAGATAATGCATTTCATGCCACCAAAAGGTAGTTTAGGATTACATTTATAAACATAGGGTGAACAAATCTCATTACCACAAGTGTCTACAGCGTGGACACTTGTGGTAATGAGATTTGAGCAAAACAATCATTCGCTGGACAGAGATGAAGCCTGTATTCCATTTACATTGACACGATCTGTCCCATCTCAGTTCTGTTCTTTATTCGTTTGTCGGCTGGAACAAGTGCGCACTTGATTGGCCAAATTTGCCGTCGAAAAACAATTCGTCCGGCTGGAGGCGTGGCGACGCTGCGCGCTGGCGGGTGCTGGCATCGTTGTCATCGGGGTTGGCGTAGCCGCAGCACACGACTACTGGGATGGCATAACGGTCGGGAATATCCAGTGCGTTCCGCACACGCACTTCATCGAATCCTTCCATGGGACAGGTCACCAGTCCGTACGACTGGGCCGCGTACAAAAATGCCGCGGCGGCAAACGTCGTCTGCTTGAACGACCACGCGACCGTTGGCACCATCGTCGGCACGGGCTGAAGTGGCGACATGACTGTCGAGATCACTGAGCGGATACCGCCCGCCAAGTGGCCTTCACCCGAAAACATGCGCAGATAGTGCGGCAGGTTATTGACGGCAGCGGCCGCTTCGCCGTTCTCGTGCATCATCTTTTGGAGGCGCGGCACACGGAGGCTTGGCTCTGCAAGACGTAGCCGCTCACCGTTAATGTCTGCTGTGTACATGTCATTGACTAAGAGGTAACTTCGTACCCAAGTCGGCCGCAAACACTGCAACTACTGGTGCATTTTTGACCTTGAGGCCGTTGGACGCGAGCATCGCACTGGCGAGGCGGTCACGGTCGGCCTGCTCGCGCACGAGCACGACGGCATACGGCTGAGTGTTAAAGCCAGTCGGCGCTCGCTGTGGCGACATTGTAATTGCATTCAATCCCCATAAGTATTGTATCTCTCAAATCATTCGCGGAGTCCTCAAACGCCACATACCTGTACGATGCGCAGGATGTCTGCCAGCACAGCGTCGGGCACTGGCTCCTTTGCAAACGACCGCACGCTCGAGCGCTCGCGCAATACACGGCGCACATCTTCACCAGCATCTGTATGGGTCAAGCGTGCGAGCACTGCAGCGCTGGGGTGGCGCAGGTCGCGCGGCGCCGCGCGTAGCAGCTGCAACATCATCATTGGCATTTATCGCGTGTCAATGCCGAAGGCGAGCGAAGAGCACACAACAAAGATGTGGTACCTGTAAACCGGTATCTGACCAGTAATGAAGAAAACCGGTCTAAAACCGGTGAATTATCTCGCTTATTCCCGAACTTTCGAGAACGCAATAGTACCACAGATGGGTCTCTATTTGGTGCAGCCAACTTCGATGGCCTCGCAACCAGCAGCGCATTAACGAGAAGCCATTGCTGCTCTTGCGCTCGCTGCCACAGAGCGAGAGACTTGCTTCGTCCACGCACACATTGAATACCATGGCGGACCCCAACAAGTGGCTCGGCCTCATGCGCTGGAGCATGAAGTACCAGGACGGCACGGCACCGTCGACGGCCCGGGAGATGACCAAAGAAGACCGCGACTTTCTGGACAAGGTCCTCAAAGAAGGCGTCATGGACGAGAACGAGCGCGTGCGCCAGATTTTGCGCATCTTGGACGGCGAGCACCCGAGCGTCGTGTTTGCGCGCGAAGGCGAAGAAGTCAACGTTGCAGAAGAAGAAGCCAAAGTCTCGGAAGAAGAAATCGCTGAGTACAAGGACGCACTACTCGATGAGCTGCTCGTGCGCATCGACCAGATCGATAACGCCATGAACATGGTCAAGTCGAATGGCCTTGCGTCGCTCATGCGCGTAATCGAGCACTATGAGCGTGCGTCGACGCGTGCACTGGCGGCCGAAGTCTGCTCGGTCGTCGTGCAGAACAATCCATTTTGCCAGGACGCAGCCGTCGAAGCCGGGCTGCTCGAAGTGCTTTGCACGTTGGCCAGCGACAACGACGTGACGTGCCAAGTCAAGGCGCTGCTGGCGATTTCCTGTCTTGTACGACAGCACAAAATCGCCGAAGCGCGATTTCTCTCGGACAAGTGCGACGGCCTTCGCGTGCTCGAAGCATTTCTCCAGTCGGACCGCGACATCCGCCTCAAGCGTAAGTCGCTCTTTTTGCTGCGCTACTTTATCCGCACGTCGATCAAAGTGGCGCAGCAGCTGCTCAGCGCTGGCGCGTTTGTGCCGGCCGTGGTCGCATTGGTTGACGAGGACGACGTGGATCTTTGCGAGAGTGCGCTCCAAGCTTTGGCCGAGTTTGCGCAGCACGACGTGTACTTTGCAACGGCCTGCACGCGGCCCGAACTGAAACTGGAAGAAAAATTGGACGCACGCATCGCCAAAATCGAGCAGCTCACCGGCGAAGACCGCGAGTATGCTGAAGAGACACTGAACCTCGTCAAGCAGTTGCAAACCGTGCTCGAGTTGTAGTGCAAGCTTGAAGCGCATACTCTAGATAGGTTTGAATCAGACGGGCGACCAATGGATATGTATTTGGATATCTACTTATTTCTGTGACGTGTGAGGCTGAAAAGCATCAAGCCAATTATAGCCATCCCGCCCAGACGCAAATGCGACGGATCTTAGCGGATCTCAGTTTGTCTGCTGGTCCTTCTCGCCGTCGTCGGGTGTAGAACCAAGAAGCGATTTGCCACTAACCAAAGGAGACCACCATGGTGTCGCGCGGCTCGTCGATCCATCACACGCGGCGTTCGTCCAATCCGTTCATGACTACGAGCTCAGGCATCGTCGGCATCAATCTGAACGAGCCCGTGGCCTTTGAGGCGCCGCGACTGGCGCAGAACCAGCAGCCCCCGACCACTGGATCTGGCGCCACGCTCAGGGACTTGATGTATCAGACCACGAGCCAGGGTCTCGGTCAGAGTGCCAAGACCATGGAACGGTGCAAACTCAGTGAGCGGATGGACAAGCTCACACTGAAGAAAGGTAAGTTCCATAAACGGAGAGGAGACAATGCAGGGCTCCTCAGGGTCATTCATGCTGACGGTTCGTGTTGTTGGAGATAGAACTGTCGGACAAAGGGCTCGTGCGAATCAGAGAGGTCGATGTCGTTCCGCCGCACGAGTACGCGCTGTCACCCGAAGATATTCTGCCTCCGCCCGTAGACACACGCAGCATCTCAGAGGCGAGGCCGCAACATCCGCTGTACGGAACGAGGTATGCTTATCCACCCCCTTCTCTTCTCCCTTTTCAAATGACTGAGTATTTTGTGGGACTACAGCAACCGCGACATTGGTGTGGAAAAATCCCACATGAAAGTCGACGTTGATCGCGTGAGTCGCCCCAACACTTTTACCAATTCGTTCAACGGCTTTCGATACCGTGATTTTGGCTTGAACACGGCGATAACCAAGTCGCGCATCTGCGACAATCTCGAGTACTCATAGCCTTGTAACCCTGTAGCTGCTGGACGCTGAAACTATGAACACACTCCGTTTATTTCCACGCTCATGTATTTGTTGTCGTCCCGGCAGCATAGCGGCGGACCTCCTCGTGTGAGAGGAGGAGCCACTGCCACTTTCACTTTGTTTAGTCGTAGCCCTTCTTGGAAAAGTCGACAATCACGCCCTTGCGCTCTGGCAGCGGGGTCATGTCAATATTAATGGCCTCGAGCGGCGACACCTCTTCGCCCTCAGGAATGCCATCGGGGAAACAGACCTAGACATGAATACCAAATCAGTACGCGCATGTCCTAGCACACTCCCTGATTAATAGACACGCACATCGAGCGGGATCGGCGCGTTGCGCATAAAGCGTGAGCCACCGGGCATGTAGTTGAACACGTAGCGGTCGGGGTGCGTGTACTTTTCGAGCTTCTCCTCGGCCTCGCGCACCAGACGCTTGGTGAGACTATTGCAGGAGAAACAGCATTAATACAAAAGCGAATATCCACAAGCAAATACCAGGAGGTAGTTTTACCCTGCGTGAGGGTCGAGGCTCCTGTGCTGTTCAAACTCGGCGCGGATCTTGGTGGCCTCTTCGTTCCACATGCGGCGGTCAATGATCCACGAGTCGAGCGTCTTGAGCGACGCTTTGTAGAGACGCGCGACCGTCTGCTTGTGCGAGAGCTTGGCGACGGGGTTGGCCACGCGGGCCACGACCTCGCGGAAGGTCTTGTCCATGTTCGGGTTCACCTTCATGGTCGCCTGGCGTGGTTCAGCTACACGACACTCGGCGTTGCTGTCCGCTTTCTTGCCTCTTTCGCTCGCAACCGCAGAGCCGCTCGAAGCACCTGCGGAATGGCACACACAGGGTGATGGTTTCTTCTAAACCCGGTTACGGTTCCAGGTGTGACCGGTTCAGTTGTGCAGTTCGACGGTGAAAACGATTGGTCAAAAATTGGCCCAATGGAGAAGTAGTGAATTATCCACATACTTGCCGAAAATCCAGGAGATCTGATTGGTCAAGGGAAAAGTGTGCGACTTGCACACTACACCAAAACAACAGAATTCAAGATCGCTTGGCCTGGACATCGCAGCAGTAAAAGACATCATGTGGTGCAACGATAACCTGAACAGTTTCAAATAGATTCAGTTTCAGGATACTGTACAACGAAAGTCTCTTGCTCACCTCATTGTGGTCGCGCAATTCGCTCGTTTGCTGCACGAGATAGATCTTCTGAAAATGAGAAGAATATGGAGGGAGCAGCATTATCGCGCGCGGTGGGCTCAATTGCTGCGGTTGTCAGCGGCAGTAATTTCCCAACCACAAATGCGCGGCTGTTTTTTGGGTGAGAAACTCGAATTATTGGGAAAAAACAGTGGCTTGATGGTGATTGGCAGATGTTTTGGCCGTTGGGTTCAACAGCGGATAAATCTGTCCGACTTTGAATTCTGTCGTTCTCTGTAGGCGCAGAGACGAAACATATGGCCAATACCAATATTAATGCGTACAGGGAAGCACTATGCTTTATGCAGACCCAAATCCGTAAGAGCCAGCTTGTCAAAGTGTTCCGAGGACAGAATTTTATACCGTTGAAGTCACTGAAATATGTACAAACTAATTCATGCTGAGACTGTCGGCACGACCAAAATACACTCCAATCCGACGAGATATTAAAGTCCATCAGTTAGATCACTTGATATGCTCACCTCTAGTTGGTTTGTTCAAGCTGTGACTGCGCACGCTGAATTTTAAATGTGACTCTCTCTACCACCTCCAGCGCTGCCTTAGTATTTTCAGGTGTCTGATTTGAGAACGACAATCACGTTGACGCGCCAGCTGTTGTGCTATGCTTCTCACTTGCGGTATTTTTCGACGCTACACGGACAGGAAGACGATGGATAAACGGTCGCACGTGGAGTGCAGCTCGCTCTTCACCGTCTTTGTGCGGTCGTTGAATCCCCTCGTGCTGCTCTCAAATAAACAGTACGACCAAGTAGACGGCTATCACCTGCGAACGTACGATGCTGTCGTCAAGATTATTGACAAAAGCATCTTATGAGATGAACGTCGTCATCCCAGGCAACACACCACGGAGACACAAGCCGCGTGTTGATGATGAAAACCTAGCGATGTTCGGTCGCCAAGTTCCTGTGCAAAATGCACCTCCTGACCGAGCAACTTCCTAGCGGGTAACAATGTGACGGTCCGGCAATTCTGCTCTCCATTGTGGCGCCGACGAGTCTGTCAAAGTATGTTGGGGTCGCCAGGCACTCCTGCCAAACCCGCGTAACAAAACCTAGTCCATCGTTGTACGATCTCTTTTCTTCATACCGTCAACGTCAACGCAAATGGCACGCGAATTTGATATGCTGGGAGGCAAATTACACCAGAGAGAGGACGGATGGGTGACGTTCGCGCCACCATGAGCGTTTTTCTGGTGTGCAATTACGAGTTGGTCGATCTGACCCAATGCGCAGCCATCGAGCAAATTGAGCGACCCGAAACTATATCCAGCACTTTTCCATCCCCAACAATTCGTTTGACGAGGACGACGAGGAAGACATCCATCAAGTTTGCAGTCTTGTCACCTCAAGTCTTCTCCAATACGTCCTATAGCCGTGATCATTTTTTCCACCACCTAGTTAATGTTTGCTGGGCCATCGAATGAGACCCGGCCGAACGGGGGCTCGGTCACCTTCTCCTTCAAATATTCCGTCATGTGGAAGTAGCAAATCAACACGCGCGCCTTGCAAAGGGGAGCATGAGAATCTTGATCTTGTTGAAATCCTAGTCTACAATAATGACTCGGAGCAGCGTCTACCAGTCTGCGTGTGCTCGATTGGAGTGCTTAATCACTCGGTCCATTTGCTAATCGCCGCTGGCTTCAGTGAGAGACTGCTGCGTCGGTGCACCTTCCTCAAACTCCTTCATAACCGCTAAGGCCATCATCCCAAAGCTGCTCCTACAAAACAAAAACAATCGTGGATCAAATGCACGCAAGATCAGATATTGTTGTACGCCCCAATTTGTCTTGTGGGTATAATTCACCAACGGCATGTTTGGAAAGCGGGTGTATAGTGAGCTCATGCACTTGGTTGGCAACAATAAGACTTCAAGTTTGTGTATTGAGGTCCCGACAATGATGACGACGTTCCCTTGCGCTTCAGCAGCAAACTTGGCGATTGCAGCAGCGGTTGCGTCATTGCCATCGTCCAGTGAGATCTAGGACGTTTGGACGTTTGTCGGTGTCACGCTGGAACACGTTCTTGTGATTTTCGACCAAGTAGTCGTGTCTGCGACCGCTTGACACCCCTGCCAGCATCCCTTGAAATACGCCACAGCAATCGGACTCAGATCCCACACGCAGCTGACGTGACCGCCGCTGTGGGGTGGGTTGGCGCGCCAGACTCTGCTGTTTTCTTGCTGCTGTTGTCGGGAACTTCAAACAGCGATGAACCCGGATGAACGTGCTTGCAGCGGTTGCCCTCGACGTATAGCAAGACATCGAGTGCGTGTCGCGCCGTCACACAACAAATTCGAAGCCGGCACAGTCGTAGCACCAGATGGCGAGATTCTTGTCGGCCAGACGCCAGACGCCCGTGGCCATGAGAATGGTTGAAATGGCCATATTTGCGGCAGGTATCTCGCCTGGCATCAAAATCCAGAACTGATTTACCAAGCATGGCGGCAGAGCGTAAGTGGCGATGTTAAGCTCTCGCCAGACTGTATGGCCGTGCGGGATGTCGGCGTGCCCATGACGAAAGCGATCGTAACTGTCCTAAGTCCAACGGCTCGATCCCAACGGTATCGGATGATGATGCCACCCGCTCACCCAGTATCGCCGGTCATACTGACGTGTGCGTCAATGAACGTTGCGTTGCCGATTGATGCCTCCTTCGTCGAGACTTGGCGCGCAAGATATGGCGACGCCGGCCGCGTCGCCGCATTAGCCGGCTCTACGTCCCACAGCCCCGAGAGAACCAGACCAACGGGTACAGCGCCAGTCAGTGCCGCCGACGTAGTGCCGTAAGCAAAATCGTCGACAGCAAAAAGCAGTAGGCTTGAACAAGACGCGTAAGGGGACATTGTTGAGGCTGAAGAGGTTTCTTTAGGATCGATGTCGCTTCGATCGATCGCAAAGAAGAATGCGTCGTCGGCCTCCCTCCGCCTCTATACCATGTGGCTAGCTGTCCTTCCCTGTCCACTAGTGTCCTATGCCTGATTACACTCGCACCTGAAACTAGATTTTCACCTACCCTCAACTTCGCTGTGACGAGTGGAAATCTAGCATTCACCACTGAGGATGCGACAACCATCCTTCCTGCCTGAAGTGATTTCCATGAATGATGGTCTAATTTTAAGAAGACAGGAACCCGTTAAACTTGCTACAGAAGATGTATGCACGGCTACGGATGTGGAAACACAGTGCCAGAACGGTCGCCGGACGTTGCTTGTTGGTATCCACCATGGTGCTCTCGTGCCTATGGCACTAGACGACCCATGTATCTATTCCCGCACCGACTATCCGCCGCTGACAGCGTGTAATTATCGCTTTCATTCTTAGCCATGTGACGAATCCTACCCACCACCTCATCCAACTGATTCAAGACAGCCTTCTCCATCAGCCCCGAGATCACAACGGCCTCCAGATCCCCCATATAGCGTCAAGTGTTCAGAGTCAACACGTACGTGCACTACAACGCTTCGTGTTGGCTGTCAAATCGACGAAGCTCCCTGCATGGGCTCTCCCGGCATGCACAGCTCTTCAGCGACTTTTCTCACGTCTTGGGGTTGCCACACCCTCGACATTTTGCACGTATCACCCTCTCGGCTCCAATTCTTCCTCAACACCGCTGAACGTAGTTTTCGCTTGCACCTCGCACGCGAACTTAACCTCCATCGACTGTCTAAAGTCGTGAGGTGGGGTCGTTGACCTCTCCTGCATAAGTTCCTTCCACAATTTGACGGCGTGAATGCATAGACGGCGCGCGTGCTAGCCCACCGATGGCTGGTCAAGCTGTACTTGGAGCTATCGGAGATCTACCCGCGGCTAGTGACCGCGCTCCCTTTGCTGGAAGAGACTAGTGGGGTTGCCCCATGGTCGGCGTGTCGATGTCCAAAGGCACGCGTTTTTTTCGTCTATCTGATCGTGCTCTCCGCACCGTTTTCGCCCCACCGGCACCGACAAAGCCGCACTCATCGTCGTGCATCTCGGCAACAACTCCACCGCGGCGACAGGCACAGTGTTGCAGTTTGACCACCGCCAACGAAATCGTCTTCTACCTGTCTACTACGAAGTGTGGATACGTCTGGCGTTTCGTATCCTCCCCGTGGGCCCATGTTTCTGGTTTCTCCAGAGCGATCGGGGCAAAATTTGCCCGCTAACGAACTGCGAAAATATCGAGACCGATGAACACGCCTTTCAGACGTGTACAGCAGTCAGAGCTGTTTGGGATTCGATTTGGCCTGACTGGCACCCAGTCTTCGTTGCGGAACTGACATGGCCCAGGCTGTTCCAAAAACTCCGACCATATCCTTCCAATCCACTCGCCGAATTCCACGACGCCGCATCGACTATGTGGCACATAATGCGAACAATAATTCTCCGTGTGCTTTGGACCCACCGTAATGGCATCGTCTTCGAGTCGGCCATACGCTTGGCGCGCCAATCTCTGGTTTGCTGAGATTTACGTTTCTTTTGCAGCTCACTATCGTGCACTTCTTCGACACTCCGAAACCGACGAACATGCCACTTTTCACGCCATTCTGCAAGCTCTCCTTAGTGGTCGCTCCTTCCATTGCTTCTTCTCCACTCGCTGCCCGCTGCTCGCAATCCGACGTCTGCGTCGGAACGGTTGTCAACATCAATACCACTAGATGTTTCATCTATTTATCTAGAAAGTTGAGAAATTAGTCACCATCAAAAGAATCTGTGCGCCAGCCGTTAAACTTGCCACATGGTTCCCACGTTCAGTTTCTAACGGTTCTCATAGAGTAGGTTTCTCCCACGCGAAACCATCGCATGACGCTTATTTTTGGATTAATTGATGCATATTGATATTATTCGCAAGGAGTGATACAAAGGGTGTTTTATACAGAATCTGTGTAAATTACCATGTCATGTATAAGTGGCACACTGTACCAGTCGCAGGCCGGTTTGATCTGAGTGATTTGACGTGATAAATTTGACGTGACAGCTTAGATTTGACGTGACAGATTGGATGTGATAGACTTGATGTGATGGAGTTGATGTGATGCTCTGATTATTTCCCACAAGGTCCAACTCGTAGGCTTGGGCGATGTGCCAGTCTTCATTCTGCCGACATACACGCATCTCGATGAAAAGTGCCACGGCGGGGGTTGGCCTAAGCTGCCCATCTCTCTCTCGCACAATTTCGGGGCAGTGACACACAGAGGCATTCGCTGATTCACCCCGGGAGGCGCTCATTGGGGAGTTCTATGTGGTATTGGTTATGAGTAATCTCTTCACGGGTCGCCCAGTCTTTAAACGCGTTGTCTTTATGCGATTGAAGGCTCGATGTGAAGTATTCTCAATCTCAGGTTATATATCTGTGGTGGGTCCTACTACTGTACTAATCCTGTGGATCGAATCGGTTGTTTGGTGAGTGTCCGTGTCTGTAAATGAAAATGCACCAGGTCATGCGGTTAACCCATGCTACACGTCGTCCTGTTGTGCCCGACAACCGCAACAAGTACACTTGTACGGCTTCCTCGCTTTCCCACCGATCTCACTTTGGGATCTTACACGTCTCTTCTTCGGACGCCCAACCTGACGTACGTAGCCGGACGGTAGAATGGCTGAGTCACGGACAAGTAAGTTGTCTTCCAGTACCCCAGTGTCCTCACGCTTGTACGGTATGCCGCAACTGTGTAGCATGCACGCATCAACTCATACGCAGTGTTGGCCACTCCACCCGCAATCAGCGTGGCGATCAAATGACGGCAGGTGATTCGATGCTGCTTTCAAGTCGGGCAAGAGCACGTGGCTTGCTTTGTATCCACGCGGCGATGCTTGAGTGGACTGTTTATTGCGTGAGATAACGCCACACTATCCGAGCTGAACGTGACACCATACTGAGCTGCCTCAGAGAGTTGGTCCTGGAGTTTACTTTTCACACGTGGTGTGACAATAAGCCCTGCTTGGACCCACTTGGCAGCGAGTTGAACGCAGGAATAGCATTCACCCATCAGTATCGTAGAGTAGGACTTGAAAAACTCGAACGGCTGAATTCTTCGCGATTTCTAGTGAAGACTCTTCGCTTGTTCACTTTCCACAAAATTCGTTGTGTGCCAGCCATACAGAGACGTGGTGGCGTAGTGACGTTAGAGTGCCCATTTGTGGTGTAGTATCGCGTTCAAATACGCGCCGGCAGCTGAATGAGCAGAGTAAGGCAGCTCATAGCTGAATCGAAATTTGAATCTGACGTGGCAGCGTTTGCTTCCCACACAAATCGTTCTCGCGCGACTGATAATCGTACGTTCTTGTCGGGTCTCATATTTCCTGTGGCAAGACAGTAGCATTTGGCACATCACTTCTGGTATGATGAACAGCAACATACTGACTATGTGCCGGATATACAACATGTTGAAGATCTTGAGATTGTCGGCAGCAGAGACGAGACCGACATTCCGATCACTGAACACGGGCTCGAATCAAGAGAAAAGCCATGCCGCATAATATGGCCAAAAACCACACATAATTGTCGTAGTCTTCAAGAGGAACGAGTGTGACGGCAGCGATTTTGCTCCCCAGGTTACCATCCTGACCGACCAACACAATCTGGACACCATTGTATTTGCGGTGTTTTGTGTGTGCCCCGTCAACACCAAACAAACCAGGCCATCGGAGAACCAGTTTGGGTCAAGCACGACAAGTGCACGACAGAATTGCCCTCTTTCATCGCACTACTGAAAAATAGTAAGCGTGCCTGGATTCAAACGTTGAACTCAGCCAGACTGGGTAAGAGCTGGATGTTTGTGGGGTCTTCAGAAAACATTTCTGTCGTGAGCGTGTCTTTGGTGCGATACATTACATGTTGCGAGGCAGAAATGTTGGACTGATGGCGCAGATGAGCTACTAGAGTCTTGGCGGACGTGGCAGGATCAGCAGAAAGTGTTCCACGAATCACAGAGCTAGCGACGAGCTGAGCCCTTGAGGACTTCGCGACTCCGATTCAGTTCTAGTGCTTGAGGTTGCAACCCGTCAAATGCCAATCTCGAAGTCCCATTTTGTCCCGATATCGTGCAAGGCAAACATAACACTCACAGCCCGTGCTTGCACTATCATACTGCAATAACCTGTAAGTTCCACCCTTTCGGCACAACAGCGCATTCGCCCAGCGAGAGTGCTACGTCTTTGATTGCTTGAACTGCAGGTTTTTCAGTGCCCCACCTCTCTCATCAAGCTGTTCATGGTGTTTCCGCTGCTTTCGAAGTGTGAGATTGCAACCCTCTGTGAAGCACCCAGTGCTCTCAGAGCTGTGCTCTGTAAATAGATGACTACAGTAGTTCCTTGGTATTTTAGGTGTGTTTAAAACCCTTTGTATCACTTTTTGCGAATAATATCAATATGTATCACCTTTAGCTATTAACCCATTTTTTGTCAGTATGGATGTATCCATGTAACCAGATAGTCCACAAAGAGCGCTTCCAGCACGTGCTTTCAGTGAATGATGGTCTCCCTATCTCAGTATTTTACGGTAAAACCCCACTTCAGCCGCTGAATAGCGGAATTATTGCTATTTTTCAACGTCTGGAGGCAAAATGGAGATGGAAAAGGCGACCAGCGTGTTCACTGACAGCGGCTGAGGAGAGGCGACGCCGCTCCCTTAGGTCAGCACCGCCTCCCGCCGTCTTCACCACCACTTGCAAATTCGCGAGCTAGCTCGCCTACTCCGCGATGGCGTCGTCTCTCCTAACCGACAAGAAGACCAAGGACAAGGCGTCGTACGCGACGTTTTCCCAAACCGCGTCGCTGCCACACCTGGCACTGCCCAAGATCACGGACGTCCCATGGCTCGAACGCGTGATCTACACCCATGCGCGCCCCCTGCTGGACGCCGGCAGCGCGCGCCGACTCGAGCTTGACGACCTCTGGGCACTCGAACCTCGTCATCGCGCCGCGACCTTTTATGCGAAATTCCAACATGCGCTTATGGCCGGCTCGTCCCGATCGGTTCAGCAAGCACTACGCCACTGCGTCGGTCCCAAGTTTTTGCTCTGTGGTCTTGGCGCTGGCGTCCGTGCGGCCTGTGCGCTGTTTGCCCCCGTTGTCCTGAACCGTGTCATCGACGCCTTTAGTGCACCAGTCGTCGACATGGAAACGATCGGCTATTGGGTCGGTGCGTTCTTTGCGTCTCGTCTCCTGAATGCATTTCTGGAAGTGCACGTGAATTTCCACATGGAAATGACGCTCATGGAGATGACCGTGTCGCTCAAAGCCCTTGTCCTGGAGAAAATCCTACGGCGCGACCGTGTCCGTGATGAAACCAACCACGTTGACGTCTCGAATGTGGTCACGGCCGACATTGACAACCTCATGTGGGCCAGCTATTCGCTCAACGCGGCGTGGATCTTGCCGATCCAGATCACAGTCGTGGTCTACTTGCTGTACTTTGTACTGGACCTCGCAGCGTTTGCGGGCCTCGGTGTGATCGTCCTCTCGATGATACTGAACAATCTCGTGGCAGTCCGTATGAAGCGTGTCTTTGACAAGATGATGCAGCTCAAGGACCGACGCATGCATATTGTGAAAGAAGTATTCAGTGCAATCCAAATCGTTAAGTTGAATGCGTGGGAGACCAAGTTCTTGGAGCGCATCCAGTTGTGGCGAGGGCAAGAACTGCAGGCGGTCGCAACGTACTTGTACACGTCGGCCATCTCGGTGTTTCTACTTTGGAGTACGCCGCTGCTGGTGTCGCTCACGTCGTTCGTAACGTACGCGCTCGTGCTGGGGTATGAACTCACGGCCGCCAAAGTGTTTACGGCGATGGTATTGTTCAATGCGATCCGCGATCCACTGGCGCAGTTCCCAGGCGCCGTGCAGTCGGTCCTGCAAGCCAGAAGTGCGGTGGATCGTATTGCGAAATTTCTGTCGTCTGAAGACGTGGACTCGACTCGCATCTTGCGAGACATGGAAAACTACGATCGTGACGTAGAGATCTCGGTCGAGAAGGCGACGTTCTCGTGGAGTGGGTCAAACCCGAGTGATGCTGTGGAAACGCCCAAAAGTGTGTTGCGTGACGTCTCGCTCCAGGTTCGCACAGGCGACTTTGTGGTAGTTTACGGCAGCGTAGGTGGCGGGAAATCATCGCTGTGTGAAGCGCTCGTGGGCGAACTGGCGATTGGAAGCGGTCAAGTCTTTGTGCGTTCCCGTCGCGTCGCCTACTATGCCCAGCAGCCGTGGATCCAGAACATGAGTATTCGCGACAACATTCTTTTTGGTCTGCCGTATGATAAGACCGCGTACGATCGTGTGCTCGATGCATGTGGCCTCGTCAAAGATATTGCAATGTTCCCAGCAGGCGACGCCACGGAGATTGGGCAGAAAGGCGTCAACTTGTCGGGTGGCCAGAAGGCTCGCGTGAGTCTTGCACGAGCGTGCTACGCGGACGCCGACGTCTATATCTTGGATACACCACTGGCGGCCGTCGATGCGGTTGTGCAGTCGGAGATCTTCCACAAGTGCTTTTGTGGACTGCTGGAGAACAAGACGATCGTGCTTGTGACGCATTTGGAGGAGGTGATCCATTCTCCCGTGGCGAACGTCAAAGTTCATGTGGAGAATGGCGCTGTGCAAGTCAGTTCCAGTGATCGCGCATCGTCTCGCCAAACGTACGCCGAACCCATGGCGGGCAGCGTAGTGACAGACGCCGCTGGTGATGAACACGTCACGGTTGTGGATGGCTCGTTCGTGGAGAAAGAAGGTCGGCAAGGCGGTCTCGTCTCGGGCCACGTGTACAAGGACTATGTGAAAGCGCTCGGAGGAACCAAGGTGACTGTCGCGTTCGTGCTCGTGCTCGCAGTGTGGCAAGCGTTCCAGATCAGCAGCGACGTGTGGCTGAGTCTCTGGACGGGTGATGGAGGAGTGGTACCAGCAGCGACGTCGGATTCGCACTCTGTCACTTACAACTTGACCGTATACGCTCTCTTGGGGCTCGGCGCAAGTCTGTTTGTGCTGCTACGAGCGATCACGGTTGCATTCGTTGGAACAACCGCCGCGCGTCGGCTCTTTGACGACATGACCGAGTCGCTCCTGAATGCCCCACTTCGTTTCTTTGATACCAATCCGATCGGTCGCATTCTGAACCGGTACGCCGAGGACGTGTCGATGATCGACTTTCGTCTGCCGCCCGTGTTTTTCGGTGCGTTTGTGGTGTCGGCGATCAACGTGTTTCAGCTCTTGGCGGCCGTGTACGTGATCCGATGGGCGGGCGTGTTGATTCTCCCATTGTGCTATGTCTACCTTCGCCTCGGCGGATTCTACTTTACGGCAAACCTCGAGGTGTCACGGCTCCGCAAGGTCACAACGTCGCCGGTGCTCACGCACATCTCGCAGTGCGAAGACGGTGTCGTGACGCTCCGTGCGTTTGGCCCCGCGTACATGGCGCGTGCGTTGGACGAGCATTTCCGTCGCGTGGATGAGAACAACCAAGCCTGGTACGCCCAGACCGTGATCAGCCAGTGGTTTGCGCTGCGTGTGCAGTTGATCGGCGTCGGCGTAGTCGTGATTGTCGTGTTGTCGCTCCTGGCGTTGCACGACTACCTCTCGCCGGGTCTCATTGGTCTTGCGTTCATGTACGCGATGAACGTGGACCAACAGCTCGCTCTCGGCCTGAAATCGTGGCTCTGGCTCGAAATGTATTTGGTGAGTCCAGAACGGGTGCTCGAGTATATTCATATCGTGCCCGAGGGTCATGGAAACGATCGCCTCATCGTCACGAGCGGATCAAACAATGCCGAGTGGCCTCAGCGCGGAGCTCTTTCGTTTGAGAACGTCCAGTTTGCGTACAAAGTGGGCGGCGATATCGTCCTAAAGGGACTCTCGTTTGAGATCCGACACAACGAAAAGATTGGGATTGTCGGTCGCACGGGTGCGGGCAAGTCGAGCCTCGCGATGGCGATCTTCCGGATCAATGAGCTATTGTCGGGTCGTATTTTGCTGGATGGCGTGGACATCTCGACGGTGAATTTGCAGACACTTCGCTCGCGCATGTCGATCATTCCCCAGGTCCCAATCCTCTTTAAGGGTCCACTGAGAGCGTACATGGATCC
>JAADVD010000125.1:0-73068 GCA_023334535.1 Pythium vanterpoolii | reverse complement strand
TCTTATATAGTGGGTCCTTATATCGTAAGCCGACTGTACTACCTTCTATGTACCGCTGAGACGCCAGCTCAAAATCCACCAAGGTGGCTACATTTTATTTTTTTATTTATGGCACACAACACTGGTTTAGTATTCTCACCATATGACAGAGGTTCCATGCCTACGAATCGAATCCCGCTGTTTCGTCAGGATTCGTCGGTAACGACTCGCCGGAAGATGCTACTGTTATTGGCGGTAGCTCTTCCGTGACATCCTGTTCCCGCTAGAGGGTACTTTAAATAGTAGACCCATGGGCGATTTCTCTCAATCCGTTTTCGATCGAAAGGATGATGCGGAGGCATCGAGCTCAATCGGAAGGAGAGCCCATAATCAAGGAACCAGGCTGGGTATTTCTACCACAACAGCAAGACGCCATGCGAACGTGATAGCAGCACTTGACGTAAAGGCTCATTCTACAATTCAATAGTGGACTCTGGATCTCCCTTGAGTTGGTAGATAAACGATGCGTTAAGTTGCGCTCAAGTTGTTAATGGGATGTTATGCAGGATACTTCGGTCAAACAACCAACCAACAAAGTGCTGTTGTCCCATACAGACGACACGCCCACGACAAAACAACCTTCCAAATTTTATTTCAAGCCTGCAGAATCCCATACGTGATGGATTCGTCAAGGCCAATTCGACTGACAAATCGATCGCGGAGGACTACACAAGAACTCGCGTTGGGCGAATGGGCGTCTGTCGTGAGACCATGGGCGTCTGTCGATGCGTGCGAGTAAAACGATTAAATGACGGATCAGTGATGGGATCATTCCAAAACTTGGGCCGTATCAACATCGACTCTCCAACCAACCAGCCCCAACAACGCCACCGCCACCGCCAACAACGCCAACGAAATGGAAGTTAAGCTCACGCACGTGACGCTGTCGGTGCCAGCCGATACAGCGCCATCATCACCCGAGTCGGACGCCGAGGCGCGCACGACGCTTCCAACCATTGGTCACGAGCTCTCTCGAGCTGTGCGGTGTCTCCTACCCACAAAAAACACCAATCCCGATGATTTCAACAACGCCAACGCCAACACGACACGGCCTGTGCTGCGCGACGTCTCGGGTGTCTTCCGCCCAGGTTCCATGACGCTTGTGCTAGGCCAGCCCGGCTCCGGCAAGTCATCGCTGCTTAAGCTGCTCTCGGGGCGGCTGGCGGCGCGCGTGGCGCGCACTGGTGACGTCGCCTACAGCGGCGTTCCGCAGTCCCAGCTCGACGGCCGCGTGCCACAGGTGGTCGCCTACGTACCGCAGCGCGACGTCCACTTCCCAACGCTCACGGTGCACGAGACCATTTCGCTGGCACAGGCGTGTGGCCGACTCCCCCACCAACACTCGGAGAAGTTCCAACAGCCAACGATTGCCGACACGCGGCTCCAGCAGCTCGGACTCGCGCACTGCCGTGATACGATTGTGGGCGACGAGATGCTGCGCGGCGTCTCAGGCGGCGAGCGCAAGCGCGTGACGCTCGGCGAAATGGACGTGGCCGGCCGCCGCGCCGTCTGCCTGGACGAGATCTCGACCGGTCTCGACAGCGCCGCGACCGTGGACATTGTCCGGCAGTATCGCGCGGCCGCGATGGCGAACGCGACCGTCGTCGTCATGGCGCTGCTGCAGCCGTCGCCCGAGGTTTTTGCGCTCTTTGACACGGTGCTGCTGCTGAGCGAGGGCTTTGTGCTCTACCACGGCCCACGCGCGGATGCTGTCGAGTACTTTGGGGCCATGGGTCTGTGCTGCCCCCCACAGCGCGACGCCGCCGATTTTCTCATGGACGTTGGAACGAGCCAACAACTCCAGTACGAAAATTCGTCCGACGCTAAGGCGATGGTGCCACGGTCTGCGAGCGAATGGGCAGAACGGTTCCAAGCATCCGAGATCAACCGCGCGCTGCTGGAACAGGTTTACTCGTCCGTACCACCAGACAACCAACAAAAATGGCTGGACGACCAACACCAACTGTTGGCAATCCCTGAATTTTACCAACCGTTCTGGGCCAACGTGGGCCGCCTCGTCCAACGCGATATGTTGGTAACCCTACGCAACACGGCCGTCCTCCGCGCGCGCTTTGCTACCCTCGTCATCTCGAGTCTGCTCCACGCAACGCTCTTTTACCAACTCGATCCCGCCAACGTGCAGCTGGTCATGGGCATTACGTTTGCCACAGTCCAGTTCCTCGCGCTGGAGCAGTCGAGTCAGATCCCCGCGTTCCAGGCGGCGCGCCGCGTGTTTTACAAGCAGCGCGACGCCAACTTGTATCCCACGTCGGCGTACGTCGCTGCGACGTCCCTTGCGCAGCTGCCGGTGATCGTGGCCCAAGTGGTGGTGTTTGGGTCGGTCGTGTACTGGATCTGTGGGTTCGCGGCCAGCGCCAGCCACTTTCTGCTCTTCCAATTGCTACTGCTGTTGGCGAACCTCGCGTTCAGCGCGTGGTTTTTCTTCCTGGCAGTCGTGACCCCCAACTTGCACGTGGCCGAGCCGTTCAACATCCTCTCGCTGCTCTTCTTCATGCTGTTTGCCGGCTTTATGATTGTGCGGAATCTGATTCCGGACTACTTTATCTGGGTCTACTGGCTCAGCCCCATGACCTGGTGTCTTCGCAGCATCATGATCAACCAGTACAGCGCGATGGAGTTTAGCTCGTGTGTCTACAAGGACGTGGACTACTGTACCAAGTACGGCACCACCAGCATGGGTGCTTTTGCATTGGAAACGTTCCAAGTGCAGGCTGGCCACGTCTGGCTCTGGATGGGCGTGGCGTTTATGGTGGGGACCTACATTCTCTTCATGGGCATGGCCGCCTATGCCCTCGAGCACATTCGCTTTGACGACCACGAGGGCGGACCGGCCCCCCTGGTGGGTGCCAACGCTTCAACGCCCACGCCGACACCAACGTCAACAATCACGGCGGAAAGTAGTATTACCACTACTATGACCGCGTATCACATGGTCGAAACGCCACGTGCCAATACCAATGCCGATCCCAATGCCCACGCTGTCGTCTCGATAGAGGAGGAGGCGGCCAGTCGCCGCCACTTTACGCCCGTGACCCTTGCGTTCCAGGATCTGTGGTACGCCGTCCCTCAGCCCGGCGACGCCACCACCGAGCTCACGTTGCTGAAGGGCGTCAGTGGGTACGCCGAGCCTGGCACCATGACGGCGCTCATGGGCAGCTCTGGCGCCGGCAAAACGACGCTCATGGACGTGATTGCCGGCCGCAAGACGGGCGGCTCGATTCGTGGGAGTATTTTCCTCAATGGCCACGTGGCGACCGACAAGGCGATCCGCCGGTGCACGGCCTACTGCGAGCAAATGGACGTCCACGCCGACGCCACGACCGTCCGCGAGGCGTTGCTATTCAGTGCGTTCTTGCGGCAGAGCAGCAGTGTGTCGGCCCAGGCCAAGCTTGAGACGGTCGACGAGTGCTTGGAGCTGCTGGATTTATGGCCCATTGCCGACTGCCTCGTGCGCGGCTCGAGTGTCGAGCAGCTCAAGCGACTGACAATCGGCGTCGAGCTCGCGGCCCAGCCGAGCGTCCTCTTTCTGGACGAACCGACCAGTGGATTAGACGCGCGCGCCGCCAAGCTGATCATGGACGGCGTTCGCAAGGTCGCGGACTCGGGTCGCACGATCGTGTGCACGATCCACCAGCCATCGTTTGAAGTCTTCCAAGTGTTTGATCACTTACTGCTACTAAAGCGCGGTGGGGAGACGGTGTACTTTGGGGAACTGGGTCATCGCGGCCACGCGATCGTTGCGTACTTTGAAGCGATCGCCGGCGTCGACGCGATCCCATCGAGCAACTACAATCCAGCGACCTGGATGCTCGAAGTCATTGGCGCCGGTGTGGGGGGTAGCACCAGCTCCAGTAGCGAGGGGGAGGGGGAGGGCGAACCGCCCGCCCCCACCGACTTTGTCGCCTGCTTTCAAGGCAGCGACAAGAAGCGGCAGCTTGACGCGATGCTGGACCGCGACGGCCTCACGCGACCGGTCCACGGCGTCGGGGCTCTTGCGTTCACGACCAAACGTGCGGCGACCGACGCGACGCAGGCGACGTTTTTACTCCAGCGCTTCTTCCGCACGTACTGGCGCACGCCCGACTATATGCTCACACGTGCGCTCGTGTACATTGTGCTTGCGCTGCTCTTTGGGCTCGCGTTCTTTGGTCGGGACTACGACACGTACCAAGGCGCGAACGCCGGCGTCGCCTTGGTGTACACGACCAACGTGTTCATTGGCGTGATCGCCTTTGAGGCGGCATTGCCCATGGCGTCCGAGCTGCGCGCGTCGTTTTACCGCGAGCGCGCCGCCCAGACCTACAATGCCGTGTGGTATTTTGTTGCCTCGAGCGTTGTCGAGATCCCGTATGTGCTGGTCGTGACCTTGCTGTTCTGCGGCATCTTCTTCCCGCTCGCTGGTTTCTCGGGCGTACTGCGATTTGTGCTCTACTGGCTCCACCTCTCGCTCCACGTGCTGCTCCACACGTACCTTGGGGAGCTCTTGGCCATCGTGATGCCGGACCTCGGCTCGGGTATGACGGTCGGCGTGGTCGTGAGCACTGTGTTTTTCAACGTCATGGGCTTCAATCCGCCGGCCAGCACGCTGCCGGCCGCGTACAAGTGGCTGTACGAGATCGTGCCGACCAAGTTTGCGTTCTCGATCGTTGGGGCGATTCTCTTTGGCCAGTGCGACGACGCTAGCGACTTGGCGTGCCGCCCTTTGCGCGGCGAACTGCCGCCGGCGTTAGCGGCCGGCACGACCGTGGAGCAGTACGTGGCGCGCGTGTTTCTGATCTCGCGCGAGGACATCTACTTCAATTTTGTGATGATGCTCGCGTACGTTGTCGGCGCGCGCGTGCTCACGTTGCTGGCCTTGCGGTTTGTCAACCACCAGCACAAGTGAGCTGGTCAAGAAGAGAGATGGCTACAGCTATGTTATAGTAAAAAGTTTAGATTTATTTTACAATACTACAATACAAATTCATATCACATAAGACAGGCTAGTATTGTATAACGCGGGATTGTTGGCGCCAATTTTTCAAGTGTTGGCAAAAAAGACAATTCGCCGAGTCGAGGAAAACCATGCCGCTGGAAGACGGCGACGCGGCGCCATCTCTCGCGGCGCCTACGGCAAGTGTTGGCGTCTGCGCGTGCTGCTTTGTGTGTCAGGTCACGCGTGGTCCCCACACCGGCGAGCGCGTCACATTTGATGCGGCGGAAACGCCGCACGCGACGCTCGGCGTCGGTCGCAGATCGGTGTGTTGGCTGCGCCTCCGCAAAGACCTTGAAATCTCAGGGCTTCATGCGGAGCTTAAAGTCACATACAAGCAAAAAAAAAACATTAACGCCAATGCGATAGTGTCGTTAACGCTGAGCGACGCTAATAGCACCAACGGCACGCGCGTGAACGGCGAACTGTTGGCACGTAGCGAGTCCCATGCCGTCCACGATCAGGACTTGCTACAGTTTGGCCGAACGACCGTACGTGTACGGATGGGCAATACAGAGTGTGTGCGCGCCAGGCAAGACGAGAAGGAAGCGTTGGTGATTGCCAATGAACCCGAGGACGAACCGGTCGCATTAGCGTTGGCGTTGGCGTCGCAAACGGACGAGCAGGCGAACAAAGAAGAACCGACGCCTCGTGTTTGCACATCAGACCACAGTGACGAGGACGCGTTCGAAGAATCAGTTGGACCAACATCAATACCAACACCAACACCAACCGCAAAAGCGTTGGTATCGTCGTCCTCGCTGTTGGATGTTTGCATGGTCTGCGGCCAAATGTTGGCTGCCTGGAGTATGCTCGAGCAACAGCTCCACGTCAACGCGTGTCTCGACAAACACACTAACACCGCGCCAATAACCAGCAGACTACCAACAGTATCAACAGTACCAACAATATCGACGGCTGCCAACGCCAACACCAACAGCAAGAAGCGTAAGCGGCAGGCCAAGGTCCTACAGGACGAGCAGTTGGCCGTGGCGCTCGCGCTCTCCGCGTCGCTCGTGGAGAAGGAGCAGCAAGTGGACATGGAAATAGCGTTGGTCAATGGGGAGCTCACGCAGGTGGACGCGCAACTGAAAAAAATGCAAAAAAAGCGCGTGGCGTTGGTGAAAAAGTTGGAGAAGTTGGAAAAAACCAAGAAAAAAGTGCACAAAAGCCAAGTCGTTGGGCCTGAGGAGACGCGGGTGCGGCTGGATGTGGACATGGCGCTGCGTGTGCTGTTTCCGCGGGCACGAGAGATGCAGGCGAGAGGAGAGGAGAATGGGAAGAGGACGCGGAGGACGAGGTGGAGGTGGAGACCGGCGGTGGTGCGACTGGTGGAGCGATATCGAGCAGTGGAGGAGGAGGAAATGGGGGACGCGTACGTGACAATGTGGATGCGGTGTGCGCAGTTGGGAGGAGGACACGATAGAGGAGGAGGAGCGGACAAGGACAAGGACAAGGGCAACGACATGGAGGACGAAGACGAGCAACAGTATGTGAATCGGCTGCTGCGAAGACTACGTGCACGACGCGACGAACCGGTACGACTATTCACTGAGAATGCTGTGGAGGTGGAGGAGGCAGAGGAGCCGGAGGAAGTGAAGGAGGCGGAGGAGGCGGATAAGGTGGACAAGCAGACTCAAGCAGAGGAGAAACCAAGCGAGGAAACCGAAGCGAACCCAGCCAGCAGCCGTGTCGTGCCCGACGTTGTCAAGCGTGTGTTTCCACAGTGGCAAGCGAATCTGGCGTTCCTCACGACCCAGAGTCAGTCGGATCTGAGAGACGCACTATCGCAGATGCGAAAGATGATCGCGGACCGACACCAACGCCTAGAAAAAGAGGAGGGTGGAGACGACGGGGACGAGACTCTGAGTGGTCATGGCCAGGACAAGGACGACGAGATTGTGGCGTGCGCGTTCTTTGAGCGCGAAATGCTTCGTTTGTTGGCAGAGAGAAAACGTGAGGAACGTGAGGTGGTCGTGCTGTTCGACAGTCAAGAGGACGAGGAGCACAGCGTCCCCATGCCTCGTGATGAAGATGGCCAGCCGCTCCCGCGAGAAGCGGAGCTGCCGAGTATTTGGTCGATCGACGACTCATCACAGGAAGAGGATGAAGCGGTGATTGAAAACGACTCGGTTCAGATGGCGGAGCACGAGAGGACGCCCATGGAGGGTGTAATGGAGGACGGTGTGGAGGTCGAAACCATTGAGAGTCGCGAGGACTCCACACCACGGACCCAAGTTCAAGATGTCGTGGAAGAATCCAGTGACGCCAGACTCGAGCGGCAGCTTCTCACGGCACTCAAGGCCAACGCAGCGCTGTACGAACGCGTGTTGCTGCTGCAGCCGCTCGACCTCCACGAGCTTTTGCGATATATGCGCGACAACGCGGGGCTCACATGCCCCAAGACCGCGCTCATGCGATTTTGCGATCGCCACGGCATTACATTCAAGAGCTCGTAAAAGCGTGAGGTGTCAATCTCCTCTCTAGCATCCTCTCTGTCTCCCTATTCTTCTGAAGACTCACGCGGCGTGCACGTGTACCGACCATAGCGTTTTGGCTGTTGCCTCAGGTTCCGTGTCCTCTTGGTCAAGGTGCAACAGATCATCCACCGCTTCGTGTCCGACGCTGCTGGAAGATGACGAGTTCTCCACCAGCGACGATGCCCCATGCGCCAACGAACACCCTTCGCGGCCTCTTGACTGGGAAGCTGTAGCCACACGATCACCACCATTGCGTGATGCTGTGGTGGACGCACTCGTCGCGCGGATCGATCGCCAAATCTTGACGGGCAGACTCACAGCGATTGCCACGGCCTTGGCACCCGTGGATGGCGTGGCCTTGGACACCACCGACAGCTCCGATGCGGACTCACTCTGTCCACGACTGCTCAGACTGGACTGGAGCAGTGCCGATCGCGCAATGGCGTGGCGCAGCACCGTGAGAAATTTGGTTTTCTCTTGCACCGAGTCGCACGTAACGCGGTACCGCTTGACCGATCGGAAGACCGCAAGCTGCTCAAAGTACCGAAACCGCGAGCCCGAGCTTTTTCTCGCTCTGTGGTGTGTGAGCCCTTGGAGCGACGGCCCACGAGGAAGGGCTGAGGGGGACGCACCACCTTCCACCTGTTGCTGGTGCTGGGCCTCGTCGCTGGCTGACAAAGCCGCGAATGACCCGGAGCCTGACCCGCGGTGGCCGCGGAGAAACGCCGAGAGCGAGAGGCGGTTGGGCGACTGCTGGAGCGTGCGCGGCGTCAATTGGCGGCACGCACAGCGGCCGATCTTGGCGACTTCGAGCGTAAACCAGTCGCTCGCACTCTCGTCGTCGCTGGCCGTTGGAGGCACTACCGACTCGGATGGGAGGAGCTCGTCTTCCTCAGCGTCCGCCATGGAGTGTGATAGAGGAGGAGGTGATGACAAAGGAGGAGAGGACACGACAACGGCGCACGAGAGACAAATCTGCCGTTGGATCGTGAGCTTTTGGTCGCGCAGCTTGGCCATGAGCAGCATGTCTGAAAGCAGAATCAGGCGGGATCGCTCGCCACCAACACTGCGTCGTCGATGGAGACGTGGTGATGGCATCGGAAACTGATTCGTTGGCGTCTGGTTCGTTGGCGTCCCCCCTGCGGACGCTCGATACGGCATGGTCGTGGACACGTCCGAAAACAGCTTGTGGCACTCCGAGCTGTCTCCTCCACACCCCAGTCGCAATGACGAACGTGAGCGTCGGCTCTGTGCTGTGGTGGTGGTGGTGGTGGACGCCGATGAGCTACGGCGGTCGTCGCCCACGCCAAAGACCGACAAATGGAACCACTGAGGCGTTGGTGACACCGGTGGAGCTGATAGCGAGATGAAAGAGCTGCGTCGACTGAGACTCAGATTGTGGTTCTGATGCTGGCGGGGACGGTGTCTCCTCAAATGCTGGAGCAGTCTAGCTGGCCACCGCAGCGTATCGAGACTCACGACGCCGGCCCAGGTCTCGTACAACAGCGTCCGCGACGGCTGCAAGAGCTCAAGTCCGCCCGCGCCGGAGGATGTGGCGTGGAGCATTTGGTGGAGTTGGTAGAGTCGCGCATTGTTCTGCGATTCGCGCACTTTTTCATTCACGTAGTTGGACACGGCCTCGATCTTCTGGAGCGATTGTTGGAGTACCAACGTTTCTTCGGGCGTGCTGGCATTGCGCAGTAGGCTCTTGAAGAGAAGCGGATACCGACAAATTCGTTGGACCGGTTTAATCAGTGCCGAATTGATATCCAAAGGTGAAAACGCCAACTCTTCGTCTTCGTCTTCGTCTTCTTCTTCCAGGCTGCCGCGTCGCGCGCACGCGTTGAGTTGGGCCGTGAACGCCGCCAACGGCGGGTGCAGGTGCTGGAGCCGCTCAAGCTCTTGCTTGGCCGTGAGGTACGAGCCGCAGTAGCACGCGTACACTTTCATGTACTCAATGGTCGTGAGGAAGGCGTGGGAGAGACCGTGGAGGCGCGCGAGGGTGCCGGTAAAACCAACGCCAAACGGATCATTTGTTGATACAGTTGGGATGGTTGGCGTTGGTAAGCTGAAGGGGGTGAGCTGCCGCAGCAATTCGTCGTGGATGGAGAGGATCGTGGAGGTCGCGTGGTGGAGCGCAGCCATGGCGCCGAGTTGGATCGCGTGGATTTTGGCAAACGCCCGCAGCGGCTCGAAGAAGAGCGTCACAAGCCCACGCAGGGTGGCGACGTACGCCTCTTCGGTCTGCCAGATCTCCTGGAAAATGGCGTCGATCTGTGCGGTTTTGTTGAGAGTGGATGGAGGAGGAGGAGAATTTGTTGGTGTGGGTTTTCGGTGGGGAAACGAGGGAGATGCAGGTAGGGAGGTAGTGTGGTCCTCGAGCGTGAACGTCTCGAGACGAAAGTAGGGCGGCGGGAGTGCGGATAGTCGTTTTGTTTGCGTCTGATTACTGTCCTTTTCACAAGACGTTAGGGAAGTGTCACTCTCGTCGATGTCATCTTGGTTGCTCTTGCGGCGGCAGTTGTTGGCGTTGGGGTTGACGAAGTTGGTGTTGGAAAGTGTTGGAGTTGGTTCGGTTGTGTCGGACATTGCCGACAACGCGCCGGGTGGGAGTCTCTGGCCCATGGCGCGCATCGTCGCTGTGAGCATGAGTGAGCCGCGGCGCGTGAGCATGGGCTGCGCTGGTGGTGGTGGGAGGAGAGACGGACGACGCGCTGCCGGCACGACCATCTTTGAGCTGCGACCCATGGGCTGTTCGATCTGATTCGGATGGTGTTGATGTGTTGGCGGTTGTTGCGAAGACTGATTCGGCTGTGTCGTGGGCAGTGCAGGTGGGCAAAGCGGTGGGAAGTTGGGCGGATTCTTAGCCGTCAATTGAGTCGCTGTTGCCAGTGGCCGTGGTGAGGCCGTCGGGATTCGGGTTGGAATGGGGCTCTGCTTGTTCGTCATGGGGAGCGACGTGGCCAATGTAGTGGAGGAGGAGGAACTTGGGTGAACGGACGGGAGCGGCGTCGACGTTGGTGGACTGGGCGGCGGCCGCGCGACCGACATCTCGAGCATTTGGTGCAAGGGTATACCAACGTTGGCGGACTGAAGTATGCGAATCAATCAGCTGCTCAACTCCAACCACGCGACCGAGAAAGAATACCAAGCTTTGAAAATAGGCTACGTGACTCCCTGCATACTTCCAAGCGGTCAATTCATACGCCAACGTTGGTGCAGGCCACTGGACGGAGGTTTGCTCTGCGCTGTCGCACGAGTTGCCTAATTTTGGCGGATTGCAGTCGCGATTCGTTGGGTGTGCGTCATGACATAGAGAATCCAGTAGAAGAGAACAAAAGGAGTAGTGATATGGGGACTTGGGCATGGTCCCCTAGCCTCTACTTGGTAGTATTACACGATCGGATGTGGATCCTTTTCTTTCTACAACGTTTTCTTTTTGTTCCAGCTTCCGCCTGCGCGCCCGAGTCGACCAACATCTACAGTTGTCGCTCGTGTGCGGAGTGCGAAAGAAAACCAACGATCGTTTTTGTTGTTGGAAGAACAAAAAACGAACCGTCGTCGACTCCATGCATGCTGACGCGGACCACGGAGGCCCAACGTTCCGGCAGAGAGTCCCTGGCACAAAAAAGCAGAACCGTTCTTCTTCGTCTCGTTCTCGTAACTTAATGGGTCGCACCTTCGCCAACAGTTAGAGTGTGTACAGCTTCCGGATCAAAACTCTGAAAAGCCTGGGACAGATCCTTAATGAGATCCTTGGCGTCTTCAATGCCGATCGAGAGCCGCACGAGGTCTTCGGGGAAAGCCCGCGCCTTGCGCACTTCCTCTGGGATCGACGCGTGCGACATGGCGCCTGGCAGCGAAATCAGCGAATTGACCGCTCCAAAACTGACCGTAATTTTGAACAGTTTGGTGGTCGACACAATGTGCTGGGCCAATGCAAGTGACCCGGGCCGAAAGCACACGACTGAGCCGGCGCCGCGGGCCTGCGACTCGTGGATGCGGCGGTCAGGTGAGTCACGCGGCAATTGCGCCGAGTAGTAGAGGTGGGTGACGCTCGGGTGATCCGCGAGAAAGCTCGCGACCACCTCGGCGTTTTGTTGGGCCGCCAACACGCGAAGGCTCATGGTCTTGACGCCGCGCAGGAGTAACCAACAATCAAACGGCGCGAGGCCCGTGCCTTCGGCGTTCTGGTAGAAATAGAGGTCGCGACAGAGCTCCACGTCTTTGCAAATCACAATCCCCGACATGGTGTCGCTGTGGCCGCAGATGAACTTGGTCGCCGAGTGCACGACAATGTCGGCACCGAGCACCAGCGGGTTCTGGAGCACGGGACTCAGCATCGTATTGTCCACCGACAGCAACGCGCCGACGCTGTGGGCGACAGTGGCGAGTGCCGCAATGTCGCAGATGCGCTGCATCGGATTCGTGGGACTCTCCATCATCACGAGCTTGGTGTTGGAGGAAATCACGGCCGCGAGATTCTTCGAGCCGTGCTCGCCCGACAGATCGCAATAGGTGATCTTGACGCCATGCGACGCTGCAACTTTGCTCAAAAGGCGGTACGTGCCGCCGTATGAGTCGTCCGACAACACAATCTCGTCGCCGGCGTGCGCGAGCCGCGAGACCGCCGAGAGAGCGGCCATGCCCGACGTGAACGCAAACGCCTTGTGGCCAAATTCCAACTCGGCGAGTTGGCGTTCCAACGCCGCGCGCGTGGGGTTACCCGACCGCGTGTAATCGTACGCACCAAAGTGCGTGGCCGACGGCTGCGCGAACGTTGAGGTCTGGTAAATCGGCATGGTCGACGAGCCGTGCGGGTCGTCTTTGCAAGCCTCAAACGACACGAGTCGCGTGCTCAGACTCAGCTCGTCTGATTCGGTCGCCGCCGTTGAGTCTGTGTCCGACAGCGCCAACGTTTCGTTGCCGTCCAAGTTGGTGCGCGTGGGCTTGGAGTTGGCGTTGGCATCATCCAACAGTTCGTGCTTGGACACGAAGATCTTTTCCGGTTGGTCGCCGTCGCCCGACACGAGCTGCGTGACGTAGCTGCGCTCGAGCAAAAACTCGAGTCGCGAAGCCAGCGACGAGTCACTGTCGTTGGTGTTAGAGTTGTTGTTGGCGTTGGCGTTGTTGGATTTGTTATTGGACGCCAACGGTTCGGCTACCTTTTCTTCGTCGGCGACGCGCTCGCGCTCTGTGCGCAGTGCTCGCTCGGCCTCAAAGAACTGTCGCGTGCGGAGGTAGTCGCAGACGAGATCAAAGACCTCGGCTTCGCCCAACGACTGCTGCAGGTGCGCGGAAGACGACGCCATGTTGGAAAGTAGAAATTGTCGGTGACTCGAATTGGAACCGATGCAATGCTGGTGATCCGTTGGCGAATTTAGCGAGTGAGCAATGTTAGCGCTTGGCGCTTGGGCGGAAGTGGAAACCGCAGTGCACGAGTGAATGCGCAAATCATTCAAATTGCTCAGGGAAAATCATCAGTACATGGAGAGCAGTTAATCATCAAGTCTGAAAGGTATTAGTCTGAATTGAGCAACACAATTCTGATAGTTTATGAGATCATGTTCAAGAAGCTATCGTTTTAGATCATACGATACCCAGTAATCTACTGATACAGAGATAGATATCAAAACTAGATACTGAATCAATTTTTGTTGCATACCCGTTGGTGCTGACGGCATGTCATGATCTGGTCCGATTGGCTCGGAAATCAACATGCGGGTTGTTCGGTCCGCTGTGGACCTACCCCTAAAATAAAAAATCTCATTTGCAGGAAAATGCTCGTGGCTCGCGGCTCACAAACGCAGGATTTTGATGGTGAACTTCAACCAGGGAGATCCTAATATCCAGAAACTAGATTTCGTTCCCTGACTTGAACTGCTGCCCGCAGATCCTCTCGTTTGTATGCTGTCGTTCGTGCTGGACTCACAGCTCACAAGCAGTGAATGGCCAATCTGATTAACGCGATGTTGGAAAGCACCGCTTGTTCTTTTTAGAGTAGAGCGACCCACGATCTTTTGTCGGAGAATTAGTTTCAGTATGACGGTGTTCCCCATGTCTGACGTCCAGTTTGGACGAAATCTGGCTTCCAAGCTCGAGCTCCTAGAGCAGAAAGTGTAACCGAAACTTCAACGTCCCTCTGATTGGTTACAAGACCAGAGTGTTGGTCAGTTGATTTGAGTGCCATTCTGTGCTGACACAATAGCGAGGGAATAGTACGCTGTTGCTGCAGATGCTGTGATGCCACACCGATATGCGTTGCTGTGGGCCGACGGACGTCACATAGAAAGCATCACTTCATCAGTATCCGATAGTTTCTCTCACCTACGCACTCACCCTAGACTCCCTCCAGTTTTCGTAAGGACTTACTGGTCACCAAACAGCACCAGGCATCTGACCGGCTGGTAATACATACTGTGTGCGATTCGCTAGGACGTTGGGCTGCTGTACCGACTCGGCGATCAACCTGAACGTGGCAGCTTGAAGTTTATGCAGTCCAATTGATCAGCGTGCTCTGCATCTCTTTAGCGCCGTGATGCAGCAGCGCGCAGCGAGCGCGCGTCGTGTCTGTATCGCCATGGCCCGCACAGCCAACCAACCATCGCCCGATACCATGCGTAGATGATCCACACCATGGTTTAAAAAGCCCCAACAATTGTTCTAGCCAGATGGTGGCACAAAAGTTTTGACGGCGTCGGCTTCTCGCTGGATCACTGAATTTAGGTGTGTGTTGGTTTTGGATTGGGGCGACAAGGCAGCACAGCCTACACGCTGTGTCACTCAGCTGGACACCGTGCCGCGCCGTCAGGATTTTCGGCGTCGGACTCTGAATCCTAACACTCCCCACATCAGTTGATGGTCAACACACAGTGGGCTGCTCAGAGATGGTGTGGGTCACGTGGAGCCGTCAGTACCCGGTGGCTAAACACAGCCTATAATAACGTTAACGGTTCTGAGATCGCCCTTGACAGAAACGTGCAACGCTAGTCGGTGGCAGTAGTGTTCTGAAGGTCATAAATTGTGTAGTTTACGGTCTGTGGTGCTGACGATTGGACGATGTCGCCTGGGCCAGGGAGTGCGAAGGCCCACAACCCTCACAGCCATACTTTGATTAAGTGAATCCAATCCAACAGTCAGCCTCCACTTCGCTTGTATATTACAAATCGAGATGGGTACTTTGTTGTATTTTCGTTCCCGTTCATCGATCTGCGTTGCGGTTTCCCTCCACCTCCACGTGTGGGGGATGTGTTTCCCTCTGGCAGTCTGCCCGAGCGAATCCAATCCGTCAGCGACTTCCGGAGAACCAACAAATAGGGCCACTTCGTATTTCGCAGTCCCGGACGCCTCTCCCGTTGCATCCAGCATCCAGCTTCCAGTCTCCAGGTCCCAGGACATCCAGCAGCTCCATTGATCCAGTAGTTTCATCGATTCATGTGCAAAGCCGACACCAAGGATGCGGCGCCAGCCGCCGTGAGCGAGAACCCCATGGTGCACCCCGAGCTCAAGCCGCAGTTCGTGCCGGCCTTTGAGCTCGCCAATGAATTTCACTGGGTTGGCACGGATGAGCCGCACGCGACCCGCCGCAAGCTCATCCTCGCCAAGTACCCGCAGATCAAAGAGCTCTTTGGTCACGACTGGCGCACGAAGTACGTGGTTGCGTTCGTGGTCGCGCTCCAGACCTATTGTGCGTTTCTGGCGCCGACGTTGAGTTGGCCGCAGTACATTGCGCTCGCGTACCTCGTGGGCGGCACGGCCAACCACGCCATGATGCTCGCGATGCACGAGCTGTCGCACAACTTGGGTTTCAAGCGCATTCTCCATAACCGGATCTTTGGCATTTTCGCCAACCTGCCGATCGGCGTGCCGTCGTCCGTGTCGTTCAAGCGGTACCACATGGAGCACCACCGGTACCAAGGCGAAGACGGCGTCGACGTCGACTTGCCGACCACGTGGGAAGGCAAGATCTTCAACAACACGCTCGCCAAGCTCTTGTTTGTGTTTTTCCAAGTGCTCTTCTACAGCTTCCGTCCGATGGTCGTCAACCCCAAAGCTCCGGGGCTGTGGGAGGCTTACAACTGGATTGCGTGCGTGGCGTACAACGTCTTTATCTACACGGCCGCCGGTCCATGGGGACTTTTCTACCTGCTCTTTGGGTCGCTCTTGGGGTCGGGGCTCCACCCGGTCGCCGGCCACTTTATCGCCGAGCACTACGTCTTCATCCTCGGCTACGAGACGTACTCGTACTATGGCATCCTCAACTGGCTTACCTTCAACGTCGGTCTCCACAACGAACACCACGATTTCCCCTACGTCCCCGGCTCGCGTCTCCACAAGGTCCGCGAGATCGCGCCCGAGTTTTACGAGAATTTGCCCGAACACAAGTCGTGGACGTGGGTCTTGGTGCAGTACATTTTCAACCCCAACATTGGCGCCTTTAGCCGCGTCAAGCGTAACACACTGTCGGCCGACCAAAAGCACAAGATGAAAGCCGAGTAGATAGACGTCTTGCGCAGTGGTTGCCATGGCAACATATAAGCAGTGCGTGCGTGCGGTAGATGCATGCTTGGGATCGTCAACCCTTTTTTACAGAATACATGAACATTCGTTTTGGACGTTGTGGTGGCGACTTGATGCTTCATTTTGGTGCTGTCGTATGTGGAGGTCTACAACACAGTGAGAGCAATGAAGAAGATCCTCTTGTATCATGCCGGACATCTTGGATTACGACATGTCTGTTTGTGGTCTCTGTCAGGCAAGACACAACTCACTAGATGAACGTGGTTGGTATACAGCGAGATCTCATTTTTATATCATCTTTCAGTGATGAAGACGCGCACCTACCCACCGTCTAGCGGACCTTGGGTGCGTTGGGGTTGCCGAGCGTAAACAGACGCGGCGCAATCGACATCGACATGAGCTCTTGGAAAAGCAGTTTGCAAGCGTAAGGAATGTGCACTTGGGAGATCTGCGTCTTGTTGCGGCACGTGCGGCACTCGAAGGTCATTTTGCGCAAGTTGGCGATCGCAATGATGCCACAAATGTCGCACACGTGGACACGGTAGGCGTCCGAGTTGGCAAAGAGGCGGTCCATGAGGAAGTTGGCCGAGCCATGGGAGATCAAACAATCGCGTTCCATCTCGCCCATTCGCAACCCACCTTCACGAGCACGACCTTCCATGGGTTGGCGCGTCAACATCGTCACGGGGCCACGCGAACGCGAGTGGATCTTGTCGTCGACCATGTGCTTCAAGCGCTGGTAGAATGTTGGACCAATGAAAATGTGGGCTGTGAGTGGACGCCCCGTGTGACCGCTGTAGAGCACTTCATTCCCGTGGCGCTGGTAGCCAAGGTTGTGGAGCGTATCGGCGACCGCCTGCACCGTCACGTCCGTGAACGGCGTGGCATCGCCTTCATCTCCTGTCTGGGATGACACCTTGCCGAGCAAACACTCGACCAAGTGACCGACTGTCATACGCGACGGAATGGCGTGCGGGTTCACAATGATATCGGGCGTGATCCCTTCACACGTGAACGGCATGTCTTCGTGACGATACGTCATCCCGATTGTACCCTTCTGCCCGTGACGCGACGCAAACTTGTCGCCAATCTGCGGAATACGAATGTTCCGGAAGCGCACCTTGGTGAACTTGAAACCATCGGCGTTGGTCGTGAGCATGACCGTGTCGATGATCCCGTTTTCGTGCGAGCGGAGCGACGTACTGGCATCACGCTTCATGAAACGCTGCTCGAGCGACGAGTCCTCCGACACTGGCAGCGGCGAGGTCTTACCGATAATGATATCGTTACCACTCACACGCGTGCCAGGGGCCACGAGGCCGTCCGCATCGAGCTTATGGTAGCTACCATGGCGCAAGCCCAGACAGTTGTCACGACTGGGCTTCTCAAACTCTTCACACGCGCCACCGATCCCACCACTAGGGCTCTTGTTGCGTTCCTGGTCGACGTAGCAGCGGTAGTACGTCGAGCGGAAAAAGCCACGATCGATCGCACTCTGGTTCATAATCAACGAGTCTTCCTGGTTGTAGCCCGTGTAGGTCGCAATGCCGACAATAGCATTGATCCCCGACGGCAACTCTCGAAAGTGCAAGTACTCCATTGCGCGAGTCGTCACCAGCGGCTTCTGCGGGTAATTGAGCACGTTCGCCATCGTGTCCATGCGGGCACGAAAGTTGGACGCATAAATCCCCATGGCTTGTTTTCCCATGGCCGACTGGTAAGTGTTACGCGGCGACTGGTTATGATCGGGGAACGGAATGATACTGGCACAAATACCAAGAATCATCGACGGATGGATCTCGCAGTGCGTGTACGGGTTCGAGCCCGTACCGACGTCTTTCGGTTCCATGGCAATCATGCACACTTCTTCTTCTTCCGTATCGATCAACTCGACAACACCGTCCGTTAGCAGATTGTGCCAGCGGTAGTTTGTCTGCTTGTGGTTCTGAAGCTTGACGACTTGGTCTTTCTGCAGCAGAAGCTGGTTGTCTTCGACGATAAACAGCGGTCGACACACGCGACCGGCGTCGGTATAAATACGAAGTTCTTTGTTCATGAGGTCGCGAATGACCGACACCTCGGCATCGATATCGACACAACGACGCAGCGAACGCAGCGTACGAACGAGCTCATTCGGCTCACGATGGACGCCGACCCAATTGCCGTTTACAAAGATCTTTGTCGCATGAGGGATGATTTGAGGCTTGATCTCTTCTAGGTTTTCGGTCGCCCACTCTTCGAGGAACTCAAGAATAGGTGCCTGTGGTGAGCCGACCGAGATGTACGCCATTAACGCCAAGTTCTTCACGAGACCGACCGCCTGACCTTCTGGCGTTTCGGCCGGACAGATCATACCCCAATGGGTGTTGTGCAGCTGACGAGGCTGCGCCTGCTTGCCTTCACGACCAAGAGGGGTGTTGAGACGACGCAAGTGGGACAACGACGACGCGTACGTGAGACGGTTCAACACTTGCGAGACGCCAGCCTTCGACGCTGTCTTCTGCATGCCCCAGTTACCCGTCGCGAGCGAGTAGCGCAGACCGTTGGTGATCGTACGCGACCGAATCGCCAACGTGAGGTTAAAGTCCTTACCATTGTCGACACATTTTTGGAGGAACGACTTGACGTCCTTCGTGAGCTTCTTGAACAGCACACGGAAGAGACCACCGAGCAGCGGACCCGCGAGATCGAGACGCTTGTTCCCGTAGTGATCACGATCGTCTTCGCCAATGCGGCCGAGCGAACACATGAGCAGTTTGTGCACGACGTAGCCCAAAAAGTAGGCCTTCTTGGTCTCATTGTGGTCTTCGACACCGACGTGCGGAAGCATTTCCTTTTGCAGAATCTCCTGGGCGTAGCGGATACGGTCGGCCTTGCTCACATTGATGGCGCTGCCTCGTCGTCCAATAAAATCTAACGCGACTTCCTGCTCCTGAATCACAAACGCTTCTTCGAGCGACGGCTTGAAACGTTCCATGAGTTCGGCATCCGAAAAGTCGTAACAAATGTGCTCGAGAATTTCGCGATCGGCGACAAATCCAAGTGCACGGAAAATGATCACGACGGGGATATCCTGGCGAATGTAGGGAATCACTGCGCGAATTTGGTTGCCCGTAATGGCGCTCTTGCCGCCGCTGCGCTGGTACATCTGCACGTACATAGTCGACGTCGGTCGCACGCCGTGCTCGACGTGGGACCGTGTCTCGCAGACCCAGCTGTACTTGGACGTGCCGCTCTTGCGGAAACAGTAGACGTGGTTGTTACTCATGCGCTCTTGCGCAATGAGCACTTTTTCACTGCCGTTGATCACAAAGTAGCCGCCCTGGTCGTAGACGCACTCGTTGAGTTCCGTGAGTTCCTTGTCGGTCTTGTTGGTGAGCACGCAGTACTGCGAGCGCAGCATAATGGGCACCATGCCAATGAATTCCTTGGGCGTTTCGACTTGTTCGTACGGATCCATGTCGTCCAGATTCGCCGTGCCGGTCGCCGGTGCGTGGTACTTGCGGCAGACAACATCCACATAGAGCGGCGCGGCGTACGTGAGGTTGCGTAGGCGCGCTTCGTGCGGAAACATGACACTGGTCGAGCCGTCGGCCTCGGTCATGGTGGGCTTGGAGAGGTAGATCTGGCCGAACGAGATCTGGTAGATCGTGTCGGTGTTGGCTTTGGCTTGTCCAGGGTTGTATTGCGATTCGGGGTTAATGCGGATCGAGCGCGAGTCGTCCACGAGTTCTTGCATCGTGTTTTGGATGAATTCGTCAAACGAATCCAACTGCTGGCGCACGAGCCCCTTCTCTTCAAAATAGGCCGAGATGACGGCCCATGCGTCTTCCTGAGAGACGTTCGCGCCGGCATGGAGTCCCATGCCCATGCCGCTGTCGTCCAGGCGGTCATCCTGCTCATTGTCCGAGTCGTCCCACGCCATAGTGGATGCTCTGTTGTCCACCACCGAGCCAAAGTGAGAGTGAGCCTGCGAGAGCGAGGGGGGCGAAAAGGTGGCGGGGAGGTTCGCCCGAAGGGAAACCAGAGTGAAGGTCCATCCCGAAGCGAACTTAGCATTTACTGATATGTTAAGTAGGTTATTAACAACCTACTTAGTGGTGTTAACATGGTGTGGTGCGAACACCTGTCAACAACACGAAAAGGAGGCTACAACCGTGTGTCGACTGTACTGATTTAACGCGTGCCCAAACTGTGCTCCTCAGAAAATCAATTCCATGCCGGTAGAGAGCGTCGTCGGTTGGGTGCCGAAGTAAGTCACACAGCAAACGGGCGACAGCGCACTCACTTCGAGAACCGTTCTACGGAAAGGAAACGCAGAACCCAGTTCGCAACTTGTTCCAGCGCCGCCGACGAACAGGCATCTCGACTAGCATTGGTTCGCCAACAAAATCAACGCCAACAAACCAACAAATCATGACGGCGAGTAGCTCCGAGCCCACGGCCATCGCATGGATCGAGAGCGAGGTGCTGCGTCACCACGGCAAGCAGGTCGAGCTGCCAACAACCACGTCCTCCCTCTGTGAGTTCCTGCGCGACGGCCGTGCGCTTTGTCTCTTGACCGCAGCCCTCGCCGCCGACGCCGACGCCAACAACAATGACGAAGTCGCAATCCCCAAGAAAATCGAGAAAGCCATGCACCAACTCTCGACCTTCCACGCGCTCGAGCGCATCCATTTCTTTATCAAGTGGTGCCGCACCGCTGTCAAAGTAGAGGAGCATCTGGTGTTTACGTCGGTGCAGTTGCTGGACGACACCAACGCCGACGCCGTGTTGGCGACTGTGGACGCCCTGCGCCTCCGTTTCCGCCCCACGTTTGCTGTCAAGGCAGAGATCAAACCAACCCCCACGCCCGAACACGACGACGACGACGACGACAACAACGCGACCGAGACCTCGTCGGTGTCATCCTCGCGGTCATCCAGTGCGCCGCTGTCGGCGTCCTCGTCGTCCGCCTCTAACAAACTCAGTGCGTTCCTCACCAAAGTGCCGTCGGCCCCGCCCTCTGCTCCACCGCCAACGATCGAGCGGGCCACGTCGCTGTCAAGCGCCAGTCTCACGAGCAGCCAGTCGCGCCACGCGGCGTCCTCTGTCTCCAGCAGTGACCGTGGTGACGACGACGACCGCGAGCGGAGTCGCTCGCTCTCCAACGGCCGGCTCTCGGCGTCGCCCCGCGCTGGGAAACTGAAAATGCCAGGCGCGTTTGCATCGCTCGCCACTGTCTCGCTCCCCCCACCGCCACCGTTCGAGGAGGAGGAGGCGCCTGTACCAGTCCCCGTAGAGGAGCCGGTAGTTGTAGAGGAGGAGGTTGCCAGCTCGACGCCCAACCGCGACGCCGTTGACACGTTTGACGAGCGCATCAAAGTCGTGTCCAAGCTCGAGATTCCCACGGTCTTTGGTCGCCAACGCTCGGCGTCCAACGTCGATGACGCTGCGAGCGTCACGAGCGATAGCAGTGAGCCGTCCGCCAAGGCGGTGGCGCGGTCCGTGTCCAAGCTGCGGATCCCTGCAGCCTTTGCAGGGGGGGACGCTCCCCCTCCGCCGCCAGTCGAAGAGGAGGAGCCCGTCCCCGTCCTCCCAGAGGAACCGTTGTCCAACTCGCCCAAGTCCAAGCTTGCCGCGTTTGCCAAGACGCTTGCACCGACGCCACCCACAGCGGAAGCCACTCCAGCAGCGGATGCCGCGGCCCCCAGCAAAAAGAAGAAGAGCACCGGCAAGCTTAAAATCCCCGCGGCGTTTGGGAAAGCCGTAGGCGCCATGACGCCCGTGCCCAAGAAGAAACCCGTGACCAAGCTCTCGGCGTTCCTGAGCACCGTGGAGAACGACGTGCCGCCACCGATCGAAGCCAAACCTGAGCGTCGGTTTGCGTTCCCAATCCCCGGCACAGCCGAAGCCAAGAACCCCGTGAAAAAGACGCCGCCGGTCGCCAAACCCACGGCCAAACCAGCGCCGCCCAAGTCGGCCAAGCTGGCGGCGTTCATGACCAAGGTCGTGGCAGGGCCGCCCAAGCCAGCGCCACGCGTCGAGAGGGATACAGTGCCAGACCACGCGGTGGACGATGCCACGCCGATGGAGAAGCTCCAGGACTTCATGGCGGACGAACCGTCCTCAATGGTGGGTGGGGCGGCCGTGGAGGAGAAGGGGACGACGGCACCACCTCCTTCATCCTCGTCATCAGGGAAAGCGTCGGCGCTTGCGGCGTTTATGAAAAAGGTGGTGGTGGCTCCGCCTGCACCGGCACCACGGGTGGAGAGGGATACTATACCATCGGAGGAGGTGGTGGAGGGGGAGGAGGCAACCCCAGTCGATGACATCGTGGCAGCGGACGAAGCGCCACCAGCAGAGATCGAAGCGGAGGAGGGGTCGGGAGGTCGGTCACGACCACAGTCTAACCGACTGCATGCGTTTCTAGCGGCGGTCGAGAGCCCCACGGCGTCGCTGTCGGACGAGGAGGACGCAGAGGATGTCGCACCAGCTGCGGCGACTTTCGTCTCCGCTGTGGAGGACGAGTACGAGGAAGACGAAGCGGAGGAGGAGGAACAAGTGGTGGAGGAGGAAGATGAAGCGGAGGAAGAAGATGACTGTGCTTCAGACGTCGATGCAGAAGAGGAAGAGGACAACGACTCTGTGGCCGCGCCAGTGGAAGCCGACGCCACCGTCGAGTGCTCTGTCGAGATGGACGAAGAACCGACGACGTCCCACCACCACCTCGTTGAAGACGACGACCACGACGATTTCCCACGCCCGGCAGTCGAGTCATTTCCCGACCACGACGTGATTGTCGAAGTCTCGGGCGAACTCACGCACGAAGCGATTGCGCGTCGGCGGCTCTCGCTCTCGTCTCCTCGGAAATCGACCAAGACCTCCGCAGCACGGAAGCTCTTTCACGACCACGACGAAGAGGAGGAGGCGGTCGCCTCCAAGCCTCCTGTGGTAGTCACCCCCATGCAGTCACCGGACGCAACTCGTGTTGCCGACACGTCCTCCGTCTCGTTGGCGGCATTGAAGGACCTGGAGGACGCCAAGCACAAGGTGGAGATCGAAAACACGACGCTGCGTGCCGAGTTGGCGACGCTTCGCCAGCAGCTCGAGACGCAGCAGCGCGAGGCCGAGACAGCGGCGACGGCCCACCGCCACCAACTCGAAGTGTTGGAAACTCAACTGGCCGATCAACAAATTGTATTGACACAGGCAAAAGAGAGCGAAGAGGCGGCGCGGTACGCGGCCCAGCAAGCGTTCACGGCGCGGGACGAGGCGGAAGACGCCCGCCGCGTTTTGCAGGAGAGGTTCGATGCACTGCCAAGGGCAGCGTGAGGTGAGATGGGTCAGTGAGGTGTGGATTAATAAAATATAATTGAAAAACGAATGCAGGCGTCTAACGTGGTGGACTACTACTTAAATCGAGTCGGTCTGGTACCCTGCGAGCGAGCGACGCAGAATCAGCGCAGCGCCAAAGCCCACGAGAATGAAAAAGCACACGATCGCCGCGACAAGTCCCAGCAATTGGAGGCCGCTTTGGAGGTACGCGTGGACGTCGGTTTTGGACCACTCGGGGCACCGCCCGCAGGCAGCAATGTCATTTCGTAGTGAGCCTTGGTCGTCTGGGGACGCGACTAACAGCGTGTACCCAGGCTTATCGCAGTTGTTGGTTTTTTGTTTCGGGTCGCATGCGGTCCAGGCGCCAACGTGTTGGTTTTGGATTTGGGTTACACCGGTGCAGACGGAGGGAGAGTCGTCGGTACAGTTGGTACACCCAGAAAGTTGGATGTTGCACGCGATCATTGCCGGGTCGTTGGTGAGTTGGTCCGAGAACGTAAACGCTGCGACGGCACACACCAACAATGCCGCCAAGCACGCGCCAATACCAACAATATACTAGAAAAAACCCAACAAACTCAGTTAGCTCCAGAAAGAACCAGCCAACAAAAAATCAAAACGTACGAGCAGCAGCATGGAACGACTCTTGGCGCGGGCGCCAACAATCCCGAGACCCGCGAGGGCGACCAACAGCGTGCCGCCAACAAGGAAGACCACGCCGATCCATTGGTGGCCGGTTGTGGGTTCGCGTTTCGATTGGACGACAGCGGCAACAATCACGAGCGCCGCGCCGAGGAGGCAAAAGACCGTGTTAAGAACCGTCAGCAAAGTCTTCATCACGATGGGTACGGTTACGATCCGAACGACGCAGTACATCGCCAACAAAACCAGTGCCAGACACGCCAGCCCCAAAATGCCCAACAATAAAAATTGGCGTTGGACAAACTGAACCGTGGGCTCAAAGCCGTCGCGGCAGCACGGCTTAGACCGCAAATACGCGAGCACGGGCGAGGTCCAGTGGTGCTTGAGCCACGCGATGAGCGAGTCCTGAAACGCCAGCGCCGCGTACGACGCCACAAAGAGCACTGTGAGCAGGGCAAAGTTGGCGAAAAAGTAGCCCATAAGTAGCGCCGACTTGTCGCGGCCCGCGCCAACAAAACCAACGAGCGACAGTATGACGACCAGAAAACCAACGCTCGCCAGCACAGCTGCGCTCGCGTGGAGATGCGCGATGAGCGAGACGTGGATGCCGAGCGCCAGTAGCGCTGCGCCACCGGCAAGCGTGAGGAGCGTCAGCACGCGCAACGCTTTGCGCGACGGCCGCATGTTGAAATGAGAAGATCCAAAAGTGTTGGCACGATTGGTGGGAGAAGGCGTTGGTTTCGCGCCGACGGCGTTGTGGTGTGTTGGCGTTGGCGGATGCGCAGGGACGTACGTGTGGGATGCCACAGCAAGCTTCTCTTCGTTGTACGCAGGCAGTTTCGGAGTTTCGCAACCTGAGTTGAACCCGGCACAGCTATTTCATCCAATCATTAACATTGTATCGCTATTTAGATTAATTGTATAGCCGAAAAATTCATACGTTCTCAGAGGTCACGTGAGTCAAATGAACTGCGTTTGGATACTGCAACTGCAGAGAATATACGATTATAGAGGTGTAGCCATCTCACCGGATCCTGGTTGGATCTCTTGGCTCTGACACACACGCAGAAACGGGGAGCTTTGGTTTTTGTCTCGTTGAATGTCTCTACTAATGGCACTAGTGGTGGGTGGTGGGTTGCATTGATCCGCAGAACGGTACTCACTCGCGCTCGTCGTCGCTGCCGCTGCTCTCGGCCGACGACGCCGCTGGCTTGGACGTGTGACGCCGCATGTGCGAGGGCTGATCAAACGCAAGAAACGACTGCTCGAGCATCGTCTCGTCCACTGACGGCGTCGCGCTGACGCCCAAAAACTTCTCCGACACGTACTTTTCACTGACGGCCTTGGCCTTGTCACGCTGGGTTTCGACGAGCTCGCACTCGGCGCGGTGGAGTTTATAGAGATCGAGGACGCACGGCTTGAGCTCCCACGCGTTAAACTGCGTAAAGTGGTGCAGCGTTGGCGTCCAAGGCTGCGCTTCGTTGGTCATAAGACGCGATAAATACACGGCCGCAGCCGCGAGCATCGACGGACGGTACTCCAGCATGTGGTAGTAGAGCATTGCAAAGTCACACAAATACTGCAATTGGAATAACGTCAGACTCTCCGTGATGCACAATTCAGAGTCTGAGACAACCCACCTGCACCAGGAATCGCTGCTTGTCGGTGGTACAGCCGGCACGCGTGTAGCGTGGCAGAAATCCGTGACACGTCGTCGACGCGATCCGGTACTCGAGTGCTTGGAGGACTTTGACTTCCATGTCAAGCATCTATATAAGTCCATCACTGGCGTGAGGACCATGAACCGCCAACCAATATCATGGCACCACGTACCTCTTCGGCTGTGTACGTCTGGTCCGAGATGTACACAAACTCGTCGACGTTGGGCGCGTACACTTCTTCAAACTTGGCGGCGATCATCATGCACGCACAGCCGAGCAGTTGAAACTGCTTGCGATTGATCTTGAACGTCGCAAGACACCGGTCCACGAGGTTCACAGTCTTGTGGAACGTTTGCGAGTCGAGCTCGTACTCTTCGCCAACTTCGACTAACCAGTCAATGAGAATCGTACGCATTTTCTCATTGATGTCGAGCTGCACGTGGCCAATGTAGTCGGGCGATGGCCGGTAGTTGTCTTCGTGCTGGCGATGAAAGCGGTCCATGTCGCGGGCGATCTTACTGCAGTAGAGTGCAGCGTCGTGAAACGGTGCATCAATGTCATGGACCTGTGATCGGTACGTTTCCTCCTTGAACCCCGAGTCTAATTGCAAGGTCGAGGCGTCAGTAATTGCGCCATTATCCAGAATGATGCAGGGTAGATGCCTTACCGTTGTGGTCATACTTGAACAGATAGGGCCTTGGCTGGTACGGAGGCACTTCCTCAGTCGGGGCAGTCTGTGGTGGCTGTGTTTCAGTTGCAATCTTCGTCTCCGTCTGCTCCGCTGTGGCTGGTGGTGGTGGAGGGAGCGTGGACCCCACGGTTGGTGTCGGCTCGGGCTGGCTTGTCTCGGTTTTGAGCGTTTCCGTGCACTCCATCTCGACCACTTCACGGGTCGGCTTCGTCTTCTCCTTTGCTGTCTCTTTTAAAACCGATTGCGATGGCTTGGGCTTGGGTTTCACGCTCGTGTTTTTGGTTATCGACTTAAATGACAGCAGACTCGTCTGCACTTTGCCGCTCGCTGGTGGCGCCGTCGCGTGGTCGTCGGCTGCGTCTGCTCGACGCCGCTTGGTCGCCGTCGCATGAGCATTCGCATCCGCTCGTGTCCCGCGCACCCGGACATTGGCGGTTGTGGTCGTGGCTGTGGCTATGATGTTGCTGGCGCTGCGCTTGACGCCTCGCGCTGTCGTCGTGGTTGGCTTGGTAACACCACCACCACCACCGCCACCCAACGGTTTCTTGATGGATGCGTTGCTTTTGGCGTTGAGGTTGGTGTTGGCGTTGGCGCCGCGCGTGTGGCTATTACTGATATCCTGGAGAGCGCCGCGCTTGCGCTTGACGGCGGCGGCGTTAGAGGACGCGTCTTTGGCACGCGCAGCCGCAGCCTTGAGGACGCCATTGGTGGTGGAGGTGACGCGCGTGGAATCCATAGCGATCGAGAGAAGAAGAGCGGAGAGGAGATGGCGGCGTTCCTTTCTCCGTGCGTTTCCTCCACCGTTGGAATTGATGCTTTTTCCCCCAACACTCCTCCGACTTGAAAAATGCGAGCGAAAACGCAATAGGGATGACCTCGATTATGGATGACCAAATTGTGGTGGTTGAATAGGAGGGGCGATATGGATAGGTGGGGTTTGAAATTTGAAAGGGTATATTGAAATCAAGTCAATTGACCAGCTGGTGACGGGACCAACACAAAACACCCGCCAAAGTTGTTTTTGAATTCAAAGACAACATAACAAATACGATACGAACTCAGGAAGCCAAATAGGTTCCTAACGGACAATCATCAAGCGACATGGCGATGCGACCTACCAAAAGAAGTAGCGAACATTAGAAAATGGGCCGCGTCTTCAAGATCTACCTGGACAGCGCCAAGGTCTTTAGCTGTCGCGAGTGCAAGACCCACTTGACGACTGCCGAGGACATCATCTCCAAGGTGGGTACACTGTGGATGGCGTGGGGTAGATTGCAGTACTGAGGAGATCTCTTTCGCTCAGCAGAACTTTCAGGGCCGCACCGGCAAAGCATATCTCTTTGACACAGCGATCAACGTCACGATCGGACCACCCGAGGAGCGTTTGCTCATGACGGGTCTCCATGTTGTTGTGGATGTGTTTTGTAACACGTGCTGGAGCCATCTCGGCTGGAAATACGTGCGTTTCCATCGTCATTTCGAAGTTAGGTATTCGACTGACACTTTCTGTGGGTTACTAGGAAGAGGCAGAGAAAGAAACCGAGAAATACAAGATCGGCAAGTTTGTATTGGAGCTCGCCAAGACCCACCGCTGCGACTGACCACAACTGCATCGTATATATAATCTGTTCTTCTCTCCTCTCATACAATCTGTTCTCCTTTCCTCTCTCACGGCAGAAACCCACTCTGATACCGCCGCATTTTCAACTGCGCCAATGGATAAAACGCCGCGCGCACTTGTTTCCCCCCAAAAAAGCGTCCGTGCATCGCGCGCTGGGCTTTCGAGGCGCCGTCGCAGTGGCGAAACACCACAAACACCCGCACGTGGTCCTCTAGTTCTTGAACAACAACAGTGTCGACTGCGCCAAAGCGACTGCACTCGTCTTGCACTTCGTCCGCCAGGTCCTCGTCCACGTCGCCGTTGGCTACCATGTTGAGGAGACAGAGACAGCGCCGATCGTCCGCGGCATCCTCCTCCTCCGCTATGACTGCGTCCGCATCCACCACAGGGGCATCTCCCACCTCCACTGTGGGGATGACGGTGGCACTAGAGGAGGCGACGACCTTGTCGGGACTGAGCGTGAGGTTAATAAGCATGGCCGAGGGACTGGCTTTGCCCACCTTGAGCTGTTGGCCGGCAAGTTCAAAGCCGTTCATGTGCTGGATCGCATTGCTGGCCGATGCTTCGTCGGCAAACTCCAAAAAGCCATAGCCACGGTGCTGTGGGAAAAGAGAATTCTACAATAAGATAAGACAGTTCATGCAGGGACAGATCTGAGACGTACTGTGGAGGTCTCGAGGGGCGAGACCGCGGTCATGACGCATGCCCGGATGTCGCCAAAGGGGGAGAAGATACTCTTAGATGAGTACATGGAGAACGAGTCATCAAATCGCATTCCAGTCGGCAGGTTACATAGGTCTGTACCTGGAGGTGGTGGCTGTTGAGTTCGACGCGTACGCCACCGACGTAAACGCACTTGGTGGGGACACTACGACGTATCGAGGTGGGGTGTTAAGCGCACCATTTCGGCACGTAATGGCACGTTAGAAACGCACTTTTTGATGGCTTCTTTGCCAATGTTTTGGGCAGACGTTGGGTCGGACGAGTTGCCTCGGTGTGGACGCCCCACCTACCAGCAGACAAACAAATCCCTCCGACTCAGTCTCCCAACCAACTCGCCAACGAATTAAAATTCATCAATGATACGTACCTTAAGCGTGCGGTTGGAAAGTTGAGCACCGTTAAGCACTTGCACGACACTCTCGGCCGCAAGCACATCTGCATAGATCAGTTCTCCGTCAGAACGGTTCTGTGACGAAAGATGGATCTGCTCGGAGCATACCCTCGTACTCGATGAAGCAAAAGCCCTTGGATCGCGTCATCCTGTTCCACACACCGGATCAGCATAGAACCGGAACAAATATGGACTCAGATTCCAGCACGCACCCCGGTTCCATGGACAGATCCACGGAACGGACCGTGCCAAACGGTCCGAAAAAACTTCGCACGCCGTCTTCCTTGATATCGTAATAGAGATTTCCCACGTAGACACGTTTCGCGAGATCCGACGGTGATACTTGACTAGTGGGCAGGCCGATGGCGAGCAGACTGGCCTGGGCGAGCGCACGCGCGCGTGCAGCCGCCGCGTCCACCGGTAGGTGAGGTGGTGGTGCCTACGAGGGTCAGAGGCCACGTGTGAACACACACTACAGCCCACACACACAAGCATACCACAACACAACACAAAGCATAATACACAGAAACAGATAGACACACAGACCCATCAACCCCTCGGACCGAGGACACCAACCAACACGGGAGGTCAGCAGGAGAGAAGGAACGTACGGTGGGGACGCCTGCAGCCGCCGACTTTTCTTTGACCACACTTGCTAGTCGCTTGACGATATCGCTCAATGCGCCTGGTGGAACCCAGCAAATGAGGTTTCCAACCAATGATGAATCCATCAAAATGCTGTTGCTCACCTTTGGCGGACGGTGACGTCGCGTCCTTGGGCGACGCGTCATCACCATCGTCGTCGCCTCCCCACCGTGAGCGGCGCACGCGCTTGGTGGTGTGTGAAGAGTTGTCGGTTTCGGTGTTGGCGTCGGCATCAGCGTGGCTACGCTTGGGCGGCGTGCGCGCGGTCGACGTCATGGCAGCGGAACTCGGAAAATGACGAGTTCACTTTGGCGCGAGAGAGCTGAGACCGTTAAGATATCAAAGTGGTTCGAATCGGATCGTTAAGAACACTATATCTCTATATTGTGGCTACTCGTTATAAGGGCATGGCTACAGATGGAGGCTAAACTAGGCTACATGGTAACCTTCCACTCAACAAACACCAGCTCGCACGTGCGTCTGTACAGACCAGCGTCAGGTCAGCCAAGCTGTTGCTCTCTTATGGGAGGGAAGACGTACCGATACTGAGGCTCTGAGAACACGACAGCGTTCGTGGCACTAGCGAATCGCGCCGTCTGCAGCACCGCAGCCACGCGACGCTCGCTCTGTGGACCCTGGAACTCCATGATGACCGAACCGGCAGTCTCCTTGGCAGCATCCACAGCTCTCTGTATGGTCATATGACGTCTTTCTGTGAGGAATGTTGATAGCCAGCGGGTGGTGAGGAGTGAGGGTCCAGTACCTGCGTGGCGCGCTCGTCCTGTGGGAACAGGGCCTTGGCCTGTGATGCCGTCAGCTTGATCTGTCGCGTGCGAATCAGCAGCACCGGTTTTTCCGTTTTCTCTGCTGGCACCGTCATCGCATGTACAAACTCGAGCATGAGCTGTGTGTGAGGCTATTACCACCACAATTCAAGAGTTAAGAAGTAGATCGATAAGAGCCTAAAAGTCAGTAGAAAACGCACTGCCGGGAAAACGACCACGATCCCCTTTTCGTCTGCTTGTCGGGCCACGACACCGCTAGTGAGCGGCATAACCAACTGTGCAACGTCCACTGTAAGACCCATTTCCTCTGCAGTCGACGGTGGCAGCGTCCAGAGCGACAAGGCGCCGTCCTGCAGTCGTTCAACAGAGCCTGCCAGCGGTGACTCGTGACTACAGGATGGTATCGCTTTCCACGAGCCGTGGTCTGGCGTAAAGTTGAAGACCTACATATCACCCACCGCTAGTAGAATAATCTAAATCTCATGAGGAGTTGAAATGGCTACAACATACCTCGCTCCAGTGATTGTTCCAGACCGAGAACCCGGCCTTGTCGAATTGCTGCTGCAACGAAAAGTACGTGAGCGGAAAACATGCGACGCGCACGGTGGTCGACAGCTCGATGATGGGTTCAGTAGAGCTATAGAGAAACACGTCGAGCGCAGTACAATCACGCGTGCGAAACTGTTGCACGGCGCCAACGACAATGCAGTTGGTGCAGTTGCGAACAAAGAGCGAGGCGTCGCACGGGCCGACGACGATGCGGCAGTTGATGCAGTCGTCGATCTGCACGGCCGTGCAATTATCCAGTAAAAAGATGTCGCAGTCCTGACAGCTTTCAATGAGGAACTGCTGACCGTTGATGCTGCCGGGCGGCTTGATGAGACAGGACGGGCCACGGACGTTGGCGAAAATATAGTCTTCGCGCTTGAGTGTGGGGTCGCGACCGAATGTGAGGGGTCTCTTAACGGAAGGGAGAAGAGGAGGAGGAGAAGGAGGTGCATTGTGGAGGACGGGGCCGGCATGGCAAATATTCCCCATGGTTTCTCGAGCAAGTGGAGAGCTACGAGCAGAGATGGCGAGCCGGACGTCAGATGTTGAAGTTGATGGGACCTTAATTTAGAGAGCTGATGTGGTCCACACGAAGCGGACCTATCATGACTCACCGGAAGTCATGATAGGTCCGGCTTCACCTCCAAAAAGATAGGTCCGTTTCGTGTGGACCACGTCCGGCCTGATTCATGATTGATGTGCTGTATTAATTTGGAGAGGTCTTTTGAGTTGTTCCTATTGAAGGCCGCCAAATCCATTGCCAAGGGGATTAGAGTTCCAAGAGGTTTGGGGTCTGTGTTTCTCCTCTTCACTGGCGTTGACGTATGGTTCCGTAGATGAGCCGGGCATCAGTTCTCAAAGGTCGAAGTCTGTGAGCTGTTCCTCCATTCTGCCCGCCGTGTCCCAGTGAACTGAAACCCTCCTCTGGTCCAACAACAGGCGGAGGAGAAGAGAGGAGGAGACAAGCGCGCGAAGAAGGAACCTCCACTCACCTGCACCTGCACCAGTAGTGGAGTTGAAGAACACTCCATCAGTCAGCACACTTGACAAACAAAAGCTGGTGGTGGGCCGGCACCAAAATCGCGCAGTACGCAGATCCGAAAAACTGCTCTCGCCCCGCACGACTGGAACCGTTCTCCCCGCGACTCGTAGCTCGTCAGTCCGGTGTTGTGTTGGATTAGATCGTCCTATCCCGTGTGTGTATTGTTGGCACCAAGAATTTGCCTTTCAACACCTACGAACCAACTAGAGTTGTTGGCCAGCCATCAAAAATGCCAACAGGTCCGTCGATCGCCGGCGTGGCCGACGCCGTGCATGCCTCCAACGAACCGCCGCTCGATGCGGCCCACGTGCTCGGTCGGCGCGACGCCGAGACGCTGCGGCGCAATATTGAGCTCTTTGTGGACGGCGTGATGCAGGAAGGCCAGTACCCACTGGCATCGCTGCTTAACGAGAGCTTTACTATGGAGATGTTGGACTTGCTCTTTAAGCGCATGACCGCCAAGCTCCGCATGATCCTCTTTTCGCGCGCTAAGACCCACGAGTTTCTCGCCATTGCGTTGGATCCGTCGCAGCCGCGGCACACGCGCGCGTTAGCGACCTCGTTTGTCGTGGTCGGCGGCGCCGCGGCCAACACTGTCGCCTGCCGCGACGGCGAACACCGCGCCTGTCGCGAGTTTTGGGAAGCCATCTTTGGTGCCATGGAGAAGGAGGCTAAGGCGTCTGCGTTGGCGGCCGCGTCGACACCAACGAATGCAAATGATCCAACAAATCCAACCAATCCAACGTTGGCCTCGTCGGATTTCGGAACACCAACAATACCGATGCCAATGTCAACAACCGAGACACCAGCGACACCGGTGATACCGGCAACACCAGCAAAACCAGCGACGACGGGTGGCGACGAAGCCGCCGTGGCCGAGCTGGTCGAGCTCATCCAGGTCGAGATTAAGGACATCGAAAAGTGCGGCGCCAAGTCCCACCAGCGGAGCGTGGAACAAGAAGCCCAAAACAAAAAGAATGCAGAGGAGACGGAGGAGGAGGAAGACGACGACGACGAACACGACCATCACAGTCTGCCCGACATGGACGCCGAGCACCGCTTGTCGCTGTTGTACGACACGCCGTCCTCGCCCCACGGCGAGTCGCCGTTGTCCGCCGCCAACAAAACAATCGTTGACGACACCAATGAATTCAACACCAAACTGCTCCCAGTTGTGGGGCTCTTTAGCGAAGACACGGCCAACTTCTCGTCGCAGCTACTGCGGTACTTTGCGATCAAGGGCCAGCGCGGCGCGTGTATCCTCGACTACCTCGCGGCGCGGCCGCCGCTCGTAGAACTATTATTGGCTAATATTGGCCACGACGACACGCGTACGATGTTGTTGCACTTGGTGTATTCGGACCACTCGGACGCTGCGATTGAATCGTTGTTCCAGATGCGATTGTTGGACCGCCTCATCCAACTGTTGGTGTCGTTTGGGCCGCCGCGGAACACATTTGAGCGCGACCGTGTCGAGAACAGTTTTTTGTTGCTCCGCGAAATCATCCATGCGCCGTACCTCACGGGCCGCGGCGTGGCAATCTCGGCCAAGACCATTCCGCTCGACAAGATTACGGGCCAAGACGAGTACGTGTCGATCTGCGGCGCGTCGCGTGAAATGGCCAACTCGTCGCTGCGCAAATACACGTCGCGCAAGGTCCGGCGCGTCGTGCACCTTTTTATCCAACAGAACCAAATCCGCATAGAACAGCTCTTTGGGCAAATGATCCAGGAACTGACGTTCTGGAGCTGCCCCAAAGAGCGGCACCGGGAGCGACGCAATAGTTTGGCCAACCTCGAGAGCCTCGAGTCGCTGTCGCTCGTGGGCATGGGACATCCGCGGCCCGTGGGCACGGCAACGCTCACGCACCTGTTTGAGTTGACCGAGACGGTGGATTTTTCCGAGGAACATTCCAAGAAAGCGGGGCCAAATGCCGCGGCCGCGACCACCGTGGGGATCGACTGTCTCAATTTCATGTGCTCGACGCACCTCGTCCGCACCGGCTCTCTGCTCGTCAAGCGGAAACTCCGGAACGAGATCCAGCAGTGCCACGTGGCCGTCAACTGCATGATGGGATTGCGTATCACTTCGATCCGCGACGACCACCACGCGCGTGGGGCCCCACCGACCGCCCTGGACGCGGGCTTTGTCCACACCAAGGGGAACCAGCTCCACATTACTCTGGACGAAATCGAGCGTGTTGCTAGTAGTGACTGGCACAAGTATGGGTTTGTCGTCACGGTTAAGAAACGCGTCGTGCTCGACAACGACGCGGCGTTTTCGTCCGAGCACGTCTCGACGTCCGAAGAGTATTTTGCGGCCACGACCGCCGACGAGAAAACGAGCTGGATCCACTTACTGCAACAAGTCATTGACGGCGACCTCACTGCGCTCGAGATTTTCTGCAGCGACGACTGGCGCAGTAACGTGCGCGAGTACCGTCAACTGCGCGAGTGTCTGATCACGTCCATGGAACGAAAAGGTCACGAAATCATGGTGTTCCTTAAGCAAGTACTGGTGTTGGACCAGCGCCGCGCCTCGGGCTTTCACTTGTGGACGCTGGTCAAGTTTTTGAACGCCGTCATCTCGAACGAATCGAAGCGGCTCGACCAAATGTTTGTGTCATCGCAATTATTGCGGGTCCTCCTGGTGTGCTACGAACGGTACCCGCATCGCAATTTGCTGTTGGGCGAAATTACCAAAATGATGCTTTTTGTCATTGGCGATTTCAAAAACAAACGCTCGCGCCGGTGTCCCCTCGTTGGAAAATTGCTCTTGTCGGAACCGCCCCAAGCGACGCTCTTGCCGCTGCTGACGACGGCGTTTGTGGGGACCGACGGCGGGATGACCTCGCCGTTTGTGGGCACCGATACGCTCTCGGAACTGAAATTGCTCATGGAGTCGATCATGCTGTGCTATCGAGACCCGAAATCCCGGAGTCAAGAACGCATGCAAGCAACATTACGCGAGGACGCCAAGTGGCAGGTTTTGATCCAGGCCGTGGAACATGAATGTGTTAAGAACCCCTCGAAACGGATTACGTCCGTGCCGGCCGCACCGTCCACAAGCAACGGCCACACCACAGGTGGGGATCGCGCGTCCACATCCTCATCCCCACTGACGCGCGTTGACGCAATCATTGCGGCCGCACCGACCCAACCCGCCTTCCAAGAACACATTCTCAACCAGATCACGCGGCCGTGTTACTTTAGCGCGCACGGTTTCGGGTCGTCATTTCTCTTGGGCGACGGCTGTGCGTTTGGGTATATGTTCAAACAACGCAGCAGCGGCGCCAAGTGGCAAAAAGTGTTGTTGGTCTACGAGTACGTGTCGTACAAACTGTGGTACTTTTACCCGAGCGAAGTGGACGCGGCCCACCACATCCAGTGGAAGTGGATTGTGCCCGTGGGCGTCCGCGGGCGGTACACCCACGGCCACGACGAGAGCCACTCGTCCGTTGGCCACCACGGCTTGTACGTGACAGCGTACGACCACCACACGGACGGCAGTTCGCTCCTCCACCATGATGCACCCGCGGGGACGCGCGAGCTCCATTTCAGTGTGACCAAATTAGAGGACCGCGATCAGTGGAAAGATGTGCTCCGCAAAGCATCGACCCAGATCCAACAGTTGGCGCGCGACTATGTGGCCATGAAAGCCAAGTTGAAGAAGCCCGACAAAAAGTTGGTGACGCACTGCCAAGACCCAACTTGCCAACAACCGTTCAAACTCTTGCGGCGACCGCACGCCTGCAAACGCTGCGGCAAGTGGTTTTGCAGCAAGTGCTCGATGCAGCGACTGGCGATCCCCGAATTCGGTCTCATGCACGCGGTGCGGCACTGCCGCGCGTGCTTTGAAGCAGCCGGGGGACTGGCCGCGACCAAGGAACCAACAAAATTGTTTGGACCGGCCACCACCAACGGCAACGGCCACACCAACGGCATCGGCCACACCAACGGCCACACCAACAGTGCCAACGCCAACGGCAATGGACAGACGATTACTAGTACCTTTGCGAGCAAGAACAAGAACAAGAATGGCCTCTATGTGGACACGAGCGAGAGCTGCGAAGTGGACAAGCCTTATAGTAATCACGAACTGTACGAGCTGGCCCACGGCATGGTGTCGCCGCGGTCGATGTTGGCGATGCGGCGTCGCATGACGCGCGTCGACTCGATCGACTCACCCACGAGCGGCTACCAAGTGGATGAAGTGGACGGCTCGGTCACGGTCGTGATGGAGAAGCGGCAGTTTTTTAATGAGAAGAATGGCGACGACCCGAACGAGCTGTCGGCGTATGGCTCCCCTCCACCGGCGTCGTATTTGCTGCCACTCAAAGAGGACACGCGCGGCTGAGTGGAGAAGGAGAAGATACAGGAGGAGATCAAGTTTTGGACGAGGTGTTTGACGGTATGAGGAAAACGTCTACCCAAAGAACCAGTCAGAGTAGCACGACACCAAATGGAAATGGCACGGAATTAGGCATGTAGATTACCCAGAATACAGTTTTGCTAGTACCCCAATTGGAAGATGTTTAGCAGGGTTGCACGAAGGTGTGCCGAAAATTGCTGCATCTTGGTTCTCCCCACCTCTGTTAGGTGTTCTAGAGAACCCTGTTCTCCGCTTTTCAAAGACGAACTGAACGTTGGATAACGTAAAACACCTCATGCCGTCTGCACCTGGGTTCTGATGTTGGAGCGTCCACCAGCCACTAACTAAAGGTGTTCACTCTTCCAGCTCATTCGACGTGTATCAACCCTGGAGACATGACTTCGAAGCTCTCTACTGACGTAGACACTCGTCTGGGAGAACGTTCTGGAATGGTCATTTCCAGCAGTTCAGGAGCTGATTTAAACCAGCCGGTCAGCAGAACACCATACATCAGCAGCGCCTATTCCAACATGTCGAGTCTGTTTTAAACATGCCACTCATCAGAGGTCTTCTCCACAGGACAAAACAACATTCTGGACTCTCAGAAGTGGGTTTTTGGGTGGCAGCTTTTGGTTGCGTGCCGTGCCGAGTCATCGGGCGACGCCCTTTGCTCTCGGCTCCAGGTCCGCCCACACCCACCCAGTTTGTTGGTTTGTTGGTTCCGTTCCCTGTTCTCGTTGGCTCGGCTTCATTCTCCCCCCACCACACCAACGACACCTCCACGACCTACGCAACAGAATGTTCGGCGGCGGCTTTGACAGCTTTTTCGGCGGCGGCTTTGAAGGTGGCCACGGCCACGGCATGCCATCCAAGCCGGTGGACAACAGCAAGTACTACGAAGTGCTTGGCGTCGCGAAGACCGCCACGGCCGCCGAGATCAAGAAGGCCTACCGCAAGCTCGCGCTCAAGAACCACCCCGACAAGGGCGGTGACCCCGAGCTGGTGCGTTTCTCTCATCTCCTTTTCTTCCCTCCTCCCCGTGCGAGGAGAACATTCTTCTAACGTTGTTGTTTTGTTTTGTTGGGAGAACAGTTCAAGACCATTACGGTCGCGTACGAAGTGCTCTCGGACCAGGAGAAACGCGATCTCTACGATCAGGTAGGGAATCCTCGTTCTATTCCATGGACTCAGACTCAGACCAGCAGCTCACAATGTTGGATCTTTTTTAGTATGGCGAGGAAGGACTCCAGAATGGCGGTGGCGGGGCCGATGCCAGCGACCTCTTCAGCCAGATCTTCCGTGGCGGCGGCGGCGGCGCGCGTCGCCGCACCGGGCCGCAGAAGGGCGAAGACCTCACGCACCCGCTCAAGGTCTCGCTCGAAGACCTTTACAACGGCAAGACCGTCAAGCTCGCAGTGAACCGCGACGTGCTGTGTGGTCGCTGCGAAGGCCGCGGCGGGGCCGACGGCGCCGAGAAGATCTGCGACACGTGCCAGGGCCGCGGCATGCGCGTGCAGATGCGCCAGATCTCGCCGACCATGATGCAGCAGATGCAGTCGGTGTGCCCCGACTGCCGCGGGCAGGGCAAGACCATCCGCGAGGCCGACCGCTGCAAGGGTTGCAAGGGCAAAAAGGTCACCAAGGAGCGCAAGGTGCTCGAAGTGCACATTGAAAAAGGCATGCGCCACGGTCAGCGCATCACGTTCTCGGGCGAAGCCGACCAAGCGCCCGGCACGATCCCTGGCGACATTATCTTTGTCGTCCAGGAGAAAGAGCATCCGGTCTTCCAGCGCAAGGGCGGCAACCTCATTATGGAGAAGAAGATCAGTCTGGTCGAAGCCCTCTGCGGCTTCGAGATGATTGTCGAGCACCTCGACGGCCGCCACTTGCATGTCAAGACGCGCCCGGGCGAGATCATTAAGCCGAACCAGTTCAAGGCCGTGCACGGCGAAGGCATGCCGACCCACGGCAATCCGTTTGTCAAGGGTCAGCTTGTGATTCTGTTCAAAGTGCAGTTCCCCGAGACGGGTGGGCTCACCGACAAGCAGGTCACGGCGCTCAAGGCCGCACTGCCGTCGCCGTCGCCTGTGCAGATTGTGGCCGACTCGGAAGAGTGTTTCCTCTCGGAGTTTGACGCCGAAGCGGCGCAGCACGATCCGTCGAACCGCGAAGCGTACGACTCGGACGAAGAGCGCGGCGGGCAGCGCGTGCAGTGCCAGCAGCAGTAAGCCCGTACCAGCACCAGCCGCGCGCCACGCGACGCCATAGACTATTGCAGGGCAGTGGTTGTGTGAGCTTCTGCTGCTGCGCGTGGTTTGGTTTGTTGCTGTTTGATAATTATCGCTTTTTCTGAATTTTGCGGTAGTCGCTTACGTGAACCATGGGAGCTCTCCGCTCCTCCCCTCCTTACTCCATCCTCCTACGTTTTTCGACATCATCCGTTGATGCTTTTTAGTCCCTCCTGAATAGATTTGCTTCTTTCACTTTGTACTTGCCGGTTTGTTCTCCTCTCTCTCCCTGAGAAAACTCCTCTAAGAGGAGATGGCTTCAGTAGACCGTTATAACTGGCGACACCACCATCACCACCACTAACACCAACACCAACACCAACAAAAACACACGTTGGAAAAAGCGAATCCATAGTATTCCCTCATTTCCAATTCCGTGCAAGACTAGAAGCGACACCAGACCAGGCAAGATGTCCACCGTGAGATCAAAGGTCAAATTTACTCGTCGACCGTGTCGTTCTGGAGGCCCTTGTACGTGGCGACCTGGACGTGCTGCACGAGCGTGTAAAGCTTCTCCTTGGCGTCTTCGTCTTCGTTACGCTTGCGCGAGAGACGCACGCGCACGCGGAACGGCACGTTGCGCACACCCTGCGACCAGAGGAACTTGTTGAGCTTCGAGTCGATGCGGACGTCGGCCGTCTTCATGGCCTTCTGCGCAAACTTGCGAATCTCGCTCACGGCGCGCGACGCCTTTTTCTTAAAGGTGCTAAATGAGAGAAAAAAATCCAAAGTCAAGGAAGTCTCCAAGGTGGGAGCTACAGAGTAACAATGGGGAAGGAAGCGGACAAGAGGAGCATGGACTACCAACAATCCAACACCAACAATCCAACACACCAACGCCGACAGGTGTGGGACGCTCTGCCCACTCACTGCACGACCGGCAAAAGTAGACCAGTCGGAGTGAGCAGGAGATGACCCCACGCCCGCACTGTGATTCGCGAGGGACTGTGGGTCGTGTCGGTTGTTAAATATTGGTTGTTGGTTGTCGGTTTTCTTCTCCTCTCGTCCGCCGACAATCATGTGCAGAAGGAAATCGTTGGAAAAAAAGGATACCGTCCATGAAGGCGCTTGTGGAGGTTGACCGTGTAGTCACGGGCGACGACATCCGGCGAGCGCTTGGTGTTACGAGTCTTGGTTTCCTTGACCATGGTGGATCCTGTCGATTGCTTCGGCGAGTGACCAGACCTGCCCAAGAACACCAACAAACCAACAAAACGAACGCCCGCGTCCACCAGTCAAAACGAAGGTCAACCAATGTCGGCGCTCATCTCCTACATAGCGTAGACCACACAATTTGAGAACCCTAGATAATTCTGCAAGAAGTGCGCAACATAATAAACCGACAAGAGATCGGTATTAAATCTGTTTAAGTTCGATGATGGATGTAAATTACCGAAAATTACAGAAGAGGAAACGTACTTTAGTGAACGCGTGGCTTCACTTCGTTCTTCTCGAAAGAAAAGGGGATGGAGGCCAGATGGCTGCCAACAAATATGTCGGAAAATGCGTAATCGTCAACATGTGACTATAAGATCCAGAGTCACGAGTGAAACAAACCTAAAGCCAAAAGGAGAGAAATGCACCATGACGGAACCACGTCATTTTCCATTACAGTAATGACCCTGCGCGCCGCCCGCTTCACTACGTATTGTGGATGCCTTGTGCTCCTTGTCTACAGTAGCTATTCCTTCTCGTCAATCGACCATACTCCAGGAGCTGGTGGCGGAGTGTCTGGTCAACCTTGCGCATCCCACTTTCGGTCTTGAATGCGAGATACTCACATAATGGCAACTACTTATTGGACCGAACAAGTCGCTCCACGTTGGATCATCACATGGCTACGCAGTGGCCGTATGTACACTTTTGTTCTCGTGAGCCGCGCTCTATACACATTGGTTCGTGGCCAATTGTTGACGGCCCGTTTCTCTCACCCATACGAGCCCCTCCCCCTATCCACGGGAAGGGAAGGTGGGAGAACAAAGTGTGTTCTCCACTTCCCTCTCTCGCCAGTGAATGTGGCGAGGAGAGGAGGAGGGGTGTATGGGTATGCGACGTGCAGGTAATCCATGACGCCGACCCTACAACACTGTGTTGGCAATGTAAGCTACATCAGATGGCAGCGAAAGGGAGCTCTCCATCCGCTGCACTTCTGGCCGAGAGAATCTGCTGCTGGCTGGGCTGGCTGGACCAGCAGGAGCCACGCCAACAAAACAACAAACTGGACGCTGGATCCCCATCAGCTCATTGTTCAATTTCCCAGCGAAAGACAACATCCTCCTCTCCCCTCCTCCCTCGTCCCCCACACAAGACATCACCATGGGCTGCAGTCAATCCCGAGTCGAAGAGCAAGTCGCCGCCCCTGCGCCGGCGTCGGCGGTCGCCGTCCCTGAGGAGACGCCTGCCGCTGTCGAAGCTGCGCCGGCCGTTGCTGCTGACGCCGCGCCTGCTACTGAAGAAGCCACGCCGGAGACGACGGCGGCGGTGGAGGTCAGTACCGAGACCCCTGCGGCGGAGGTCGCGCCGGAGTCCTCTGCTTCCGTGGAGGCGGCGCCAGCAAGCTCCACGGTCTCCGAGGTCGTGTCGACTGAGGCTGTTGCCAGTGAGACCCCGGCAGAAGTGTCCGAGGTCACCGAGACCGCTGCGCCTGCGTCTGAGCCGGTGGCGGAGGAGCCTGTCGTTGAAGCTGCGCCGACTGAGACCGCCGCCGAGCCTGAGGTCGAAGCGACCCCTGCGGCAGAGGAGGCTGCGCCTGCACCAGAACCGACGGTCTCGTTTTCCGCGGCCGGTACGGTCATGGACCAGAACGTCGTGTTCTACCAATTCCTGCTCGTGGACAAGGAAGACCCCGCCAAGGACACGACGATCCGCAAGCGTTTCAATGACTTCAAGGTGCTCCACGCTGAAGTCGCCAAGCTCATGGCGAGCGCATCGAACGTGCCGGCCAGTCAGAACGCCAAGTTCGCCACGTACCCGGCGCTGCCGCCGCTGCCCAAGTCGGGCATGACCACGATGCTGCTGGGCCGCAAGAACAAGAACCTCACGGCTGACCGCGAGGCGCAGTTTGCCAAGATTCTCAACGCCATTGCGCGCCACCCGATCGCCATGGAGAGCGATGCGGTCAAGGCGTTTTTGGCGTAGTGCGAGAAAAATCCCCCATTTTGGAGCCAAGCGGTCAAGGTATGTATTGAGCAGGTAGTGATGGGCAGAGCAGAGCAGAGGAGAACCAGGTTGGGTTTGTCCTCTCTCCCCCGGCACCTCAAGCGCGACGTGACATGTTGATTGTTGCCGGGGGTGCCAAGTCTAGAGCGACGCGTGGAGTTCAGTAAAGTAGATGCATTAAAAAATACACATCCAGTGATACCACCAACCAACCAACAGGTTTTATTTTGTGTTGTACTGGAGGATCGGTGTGATCTGGGTGAGCCGCTCTTCAACTGACTGGTTCGGTCAGTTGAAGTTGGACCTGCTCCTCGCACCAACTCCAACTCGGTGCGAGGACGGGGGGAAGGGAGGACAAAAGGACAGAGGTGGACGAGTCCATGATTGGGTGGGTCTGTGGATGACCACGCAGGAACAATCCAATCCGGGCAGTGCGGTGCTGTTCTCCTCCTCCTCTAGTACCTCCTCCAATCACGATACTGCGGTGCTTCCACTTCAAGCAAATCCGCGGGCAAGATTTCAGCACTGAGTGTAGCCATTTCCCAATTTCACCCAATCGCAGGTGTCATATCTAGACGACCGGGTAGTCATTTCTACATTTCTACTGACTGCCGCGACCTTTCCCCCCAAAGCTCTTCACGCAGCTGAGCCGCCGGAGAAGACACGAAGTTAGCACCAGTGTGGCAATGTCTCGTCACGCGAGGACAGAACCGTTCTCTATGGGTGGAGATGGAGAACATCCTTAGGGCACAAACACAGAACTGTTCCAGTGCCTGGCTTGTCTAGCGACAGATGGCTCATGTGGTTTTCATTTGGGGCAAGTGAACCCTAATCGAGCCTTAAAGCCACATGCCACCCACCTGGCTCCGCGCCATGTTTCCAACTCCAAGAAGACATGAAAACAAAGCGACAGGGGGGAGAGACGAAAAAAAGCCCCTCCTCCTCCAAGAGGAGAACAGGAGGAAGAAGGAGAAAAAACCCAAGGGCACGGGCCAACAGGCAAAGATCCCCTCCCCTCCTCTCGGTCGGAAGGATCCATCTGCTGTTTGTTGGTCGAGATCACCAGACCTTCTCAGTCGGCGATTTTCCCACGTGACCTTCCACGCACCCTTTCCCAAAGGAAACCTATATCCGTCTAATGGGCTGCACGCAATCCAAAGCCGTGCCCGTGAACGCCACGGCGCACGCGGCCGCCGCCAAGAACCCTGCCACGGGCATGGCGGCGACATCCGCTGACCACGCGTCCTCGTCGCTCGACGCGCCGGCGTCGGACAGCGACGTTTTCAAGCCGACGCCGTCGGCCGAAGCGTCGACCGCGTCCGCCGTCTACTCCGAAGCCGACAGCGACAGTGTGCCGGGCTTTGTGGACAATCCGGCCGTGACCAAGAGCCACGCGAACGACCACATCGCGTCCACGAAACTACCGTCGTCATTTACGTTTTCGTTCATTGAAGTCGCGGGGGGCGATCCGAAGTCATTGCGCAGCACGCACAGTGCGTCCAACATTGCGATTGAAGCGATTGCCGAGGAGCCGGCGGCGGAGCTCAAGGAAGGAAACGACGACAAAGAGGAGGTGGAGGAAGAAAACAAGACCAAGGAAAAAGTGGCGACACTCCCGACGGCGACGACGAAGGAGGCGGCGGTGGCGCCTGTCTCCACGCCAGTGCCAACGGTGGAGGTGGTGGAGACTGCCCCGCAGGCAGCACCAGTGTCCGCTGTGGAAGACGTCAAGGAAGCACCAATTGAACCTGCTCCAGTCGCAGACAAGCCTGCTGCTGTCGTTGAAGCCCCTGTGTCTAAGACCACTGCTGCTCTTGCAGTGGAGCAAACGTCACCAGCGTTGGAGACCAAGGCGGTCGTGGAGGACGCAGCGGTCGCGGAGCCAGTGGCTGCCGTCGTGCTGGACGCAGCGGTCGCGGAAGCACCAGTTGCCAAGGAACCTACTGCGGCTGAAGCTGCTGTTGTCAAGGAGGAGCCTGTCGTGACGGAGACTGCCGCTGTTGCGGCCGAGCCCATTGTGGCCGAAGCTGCTGTGCCTGCCGAGGAGCGTGCAGTGGTCGCTGAGAAGCCTACCGTGGTCGCTGAGGAGTCGACGCCTGCAGTGAAAGCTGAGGAGCCGACGCCTGCAGTGGAAGCTGCGGCGGAGACCAAGAATGAGACCGAGGCGGCCCCAGTCGTCGCTGAGACGCCGGCCGTAGAGGAAACGCCAGTGTTGGTTGCCTCAAAGACTGAAGCTACAGTCTCGGAGGCGGCACCTGTGACCAAGACGACCGCTGCGGCAGTGGCCGAAGTCGAAGCTCCTGCTATGGCTGTCGAGGCGCCTTCCGTAGTGGAAGAGATCCCGCCAGTGGTCGCAGCGCCGGCCCCCGTAGTGGAGGCGGCTCCCATGGTCAAGGAGACGGTGCCTCTCGCTGAAGCGGCTGCTCCTGGCGTTGAGGAAACGACCCCTATCGTCGAAACCGCCCCGGCAGTGGAAGCGACCGCTCCAGCCCCTACTGTTGAAGCACCGGTGGAGGAGGTCGCTGCCGTCTCGGCGCAAGTACCAGCGGCCACAGCTGCTGAAGCTCCGGTGGAGGCGGTCGCTGCGGAGGTCGCTGAGACACCTGCCGCCGCGTCCTCAGTCCCAGAAGAAGCGAAAAAGAAGGTGGCGGAGGCTGTTGTGGCGGCTCCCGACGCGCCATCAAGCAACCAGGAGGAGACACCAGTGGTGGAGGCGGCCGCCTCTACCTCTTCTCAGAAAGACGAGGAAACGGAAGCCAACGCGACGGACGATAGCGAAGCCTCCACGGCCGAGGACATGAAGACCACCGCCGAGCCCGACGTGGAGAACTCGGCGGCTGCTCCCGTGGCGTTCCGCGTCCAAGGCACGTCGACCACCGAAGAGGGCGTCACGATGTACCTCATCCAGAAGACCGACGGTACGACCGACCAGTGGCCGGCGCCAGTGGAGAAACGCTACAGCGAGTTCAGTGACATGTACACCAAGCTTCAAGACGCCAAGCTCCCCGACGCAGCGGACATGCCGACGCTGCCGCGTGCCGGCTTTGGCAGCTTTATGCGCGGCCGCTCGAACCGCAAGCTGCTGGACGAACGCCAGGAGAAGTTTGACACGATCCTCCAGTTCATTTCGGCCCATGCTGCGATCGCCGAGAGCGACATTTTCCAGTCGTTCCTCGGTCTTGACCAGGAGAGCAAGTGATTGAGGGAGCTCCTCGTCCTCCTCCACCTCCCCTCCCGTCTCTACTCGTTTCTATCATAGACAAGGTCACTTGCGTCCCCCCCCCCGATTCCACGCGCGTGTTCTCCGCTCCTCTCCGCAGACGTGGATGGATGGAGGATACGCACGTGACAATTACGTATGCTTTATTAATTCAATTCCAATTCCAACCCATTTTTTACGAAGAAACGAAAAAACATGGCCAGCAGCTTTAGTGGTCCACCAGCAGTAGTAATACTGGAGCTTTTGGTGGACATGGGTACGTTGCTCTGTTGGCTGCGACAGGTGGAAGGACAGAGGGAGTTCAGCATGGACCGCTTCATGCGACGAGAGGCAGCCTCACGAGGTGAGTGCCGAGCAGCCAAATGGCGGACCTAATGCCAACTGGAGGAGCGACACTGTCGCCGTCTGCTGGGGGGCAACGAGTACTAACGGCGGAGCTCAAAGCAGATGCGACCAGATCCAGCTCTCTACCTACGCTTGTCCATGTGGCGGTACTAGTATACCACCTGCTGCGGCGTTTGCCGACTTAATGCGTCTCTCCCGCCACCGCAAGGCTTGCTCTCACCTTCGACCATTCCTCAATCTCCCTTCTCCTGAGCAAGAGCCTCCTCCCCCCACGTCCACTCCTCTACTCTCCCCACCTCTACCTCTCACGCCACCATGGGATGCATGCAGTCGACCCCCGTGAACGAGCCCGCCGCGGCCGCACCCGTCTCCACCAACTCGGCCGTCAAATCGGCACCGCCGAGCCACGCGTCCGCGACCGCTGCGGCTGCCGCTAACCAAGAGCCCGAGACTGAGGCCGCGCCGCAGTCGGTGCTGAACGCCAAGTTCACGATCAGCGGCGTGTCCATCACCGAAGTGGGCGTGGCGTTCTACCAAATCGAGTCGGCGGATGGCACCGTCTCGGCCAAGCGTCGCTACAACGATTTCAAGGCGCTGTACGCAGCGCTCGGCAATACCTCGGGCCTCCCACCGCTTCCCGAGGCTGGTCTGCGCACGATGTTCCGTGACAAGCACAGCCAGGAGTTGCTCCAGGCGCGCGAGCTCCAGTTCGCGGCGATCCTCAACGCGATTGCCGCCAACGCTGCGCTCGCCGAGTCGGCGGTGTTCCAGCAGTTCTTGAGCGAGTCTGCGTAAGGCGTCGAGTCATGGAGGTGTGGACTATCCGAGTAGAGACACTTGTAGACTACGTAGCGATATAGTAATTAGATCCCAAATACATCTACCTGCCTTGGCATTCAGATTAGTTGATAGAGCTATCAGTGGTCATGGCATGGATACATACACCTAAGGAAAACATTTTAAACACGAGGGTTATCGGACATCCTCCACAACGCAGACACCACTTGACCAGTCCCCCCATCAACGTCACGTCGATTGAACGACGCAGTAGTCGAATGGCACCGAGGTACTTTTGATGCACTTCCATGTGAACAGAGTCTACTGTCTCTTCCCATATTGGCCATGAAACTAGAACAACCAATCACTTCAAGACGGATTAGTTGGAAATGAAAATGTGGCGCCGCAATTACCAACGACACCAGCAGTGGCTGGAGACGGCAAGGAAAGAAACCCTCAAGGTCAACACCGCCCCACTGGAAGCACCTTCAACCATCGACACGGTAATCGTTCTCAGCCTGCAGCACCGCGACCTTAAGGATTCGACGGCGCACGGTGCGCTGCGTGCGACACGCGGCTGAGACCGTCGGGTGCTCTAGCCCGAACAACTCACCGAGTGCGTAGCGTCATCATTCAGCAGCTCATGCAGCGAAAGGTTGCGCTCGACGGTCGACGGCTGAAGGGAACAAATGATCGTGCCGCGTGGACGACATCACGTACATGAGGAGTGAGGAGTGATGGGCTGGGCTGAATAGAAAATGCTACAACGCCGGAGCAGAAGCGGAAAGTGGTGAAAGCCATGGGTATGGCATGTTGTAGTTGCTTTTCGCAAGGGCCGCTAGATGCGCATAGATACAAAGGAAAAGCGGATGATGTAACCTAATCAACTCTGTTTGCGGATGATCGACAGCGAGGTCTGCTACAAATCAAAGCGGCTTCCATAGGTGCCCAATCTACAAGTCCGATCGTAGCTCCTCTTTGTTTTATCTCCCGTGTCGGGCGGCAATCTAGACGGTAGATCGGGCGGTATTACGTGGAGCGTGAAGCAGTACGATCGAGACTGCTCGTTTTTCGCCGAGCCGTCGAACCCACCGCCAATATATCCAACTGGAATTCCCCTTCTCGTGAACACAATATCACTTTTGGAGAGACCTGGAGCTGACAGAGAAGAGTGAGTCATTTGATGATCGCTTCAACCCGTGACTTCGGCTGGGAATACGGCGTATGGATGACAGTTCCAAAAGATCTTAGAGGGCGCCTAAGAATCCAAAGATGTGGACATGCGTCATTGGGTACAGTTCAATGGTCATGCGGCATCGAAAGAACTAACTGTCGTTCGGCAAGGGAACTTTGAAAAACGCAAAGTCGAAGGCATCTCAACTGCGCCAACATATGTCACTCCCAAGACTGCACTTGAGGACTCGTTCCATTGCCTTGCTCCTCGCCTAAAGCTGCTCAATCACGATTTCCGGCCTGCCTGAAAACACTGGTGGCTTCTGTTATGATGTTCGTGCGCATTTGCGACCTGGTGGCTCTAACGAACCAGCAGCATCCTTCTTTCGTTTTCCACTTGCTTTAATCCCCGGGCAAAGTGTCGAATATCGCTTAATTTCAGCCTGGAATTCATCGCTCAAGTGGCCAGTGAACGTCTCGTCGATCCACAAGTGCAAGTTGGTCACCAGATACAAGTGGGTTGCGGTTCAATCAACAACCAACGCTGTTCCTGAGCACACTTCGTCGAATAAAACGACGCTCGGGAGACTGGCTGGTTGGAGCAGTCTCGTTCTAGAGTGGGGACCAGCGAATACGCTGGTCCAGGGAGCACAGGCTCCGGACGCTTCCAACCAGTCCGTCGCCCAAGTGTGTATTTGCCGATGGTTGTGTGTGTGTTTGTGTGCTCACCTATCTTGTACCTATCTTGTTGTCGTAGGATCGTACAATGGTGCGTATGGACAAGCTCGCTGTCCTAACACTACCACCTTAATTGCTCAGGTCACAGCGATGCGGCGTTCGTTATATAGTCGACCAAAGAGTCGAACGCGTCGCCGAGCTGTTCATGATACACTTTCACGATCGCAAAGGTCGGCGGATCCCTTAGTTTCTAGGAAATCATGTCACATTGGCTAGAAATCGACGTCATCGCTTGTGATTGGTTGAAAATGAGGATGATGCGTTGCAGTGCTCAGGTAGAGGTAGCAGTGATCACCGTCCAACTCGCTCTTGCGCAATACAGTAAACAGCCAGCCGCAACCACAACTTCAAGTATTCGGAGCAGACACCTTTAAGACACCTATATCCACCGGTCGCAGAATCACTCGCATCACTGGCATCTCCCTGTACAAAAGTCTCGTGTTACAAGGAAAACAAGGTTGCGACTATTGGTGTCGGTGTAAAGCGCAATGATTATGGCGTAATCAATCATCGTGATGATTGGCTCCCAATAATCGTCAAAATGTGAATACAGCAACGAAACACAATGTTCAGTTCACTTTAGTTGACTAATACTCTCATTATGTACGAGTTGATTCCTACTCACATTATCAGACACGTGATTGATTGCTCTGTTTTGTCGTCCCATCGTGAGGTTGGCGGGGCAATTACATCAACGACGTTGAAGTAATCAATGCCCCTTTCGTGCGACATTCCCGCCACCTTACCCGGCCAGTAGACCATCACTCCTGTTTCCCTTCGGCCGAGGACGCCATAGACAAGAGAATTCCGCGATTTGCCTCCAAGCACCGACCATACATGGGCGACCGCCGCCACGCGCCGTCCGCCGACGCCTACCTCTCGATGAATGAGATCAACATGCCGCGATCCGAAGACGGAGGAGGAAGAGGACGAGACGATGGAGGACGAGTGGACGCAGAGGAGGTGCAGACCCCGCGAGGGGACAGTCTCGATGGACTCGCAGACAGCTTCGTGCGGCTGAGCGACACCGCGGCAGGCGACGACGACGAGCGTCTCTCGTCCCCCACAAATTCAGCAGCGATCGCCAGCGCCTACGCCAACGCAGACGCGTTGGTCGAGGAAGCGTTGGCGTCCACGGCCCACGATGCCACGGCGTTGGCAGCGTCCAACAGCACCAACTTTAGTCGGGCGTCGACGATGACCGCGTCGATGATGTCGACGGCGTCCAACGGAGCGCCACGCAGTGACCAGCGATCGCGAAACCATTTTGAGCGCAACCAGACGGTCGAAGTACTCCCGCGGTCGCAAGGAAACGACCACCAAACGTTCCAGAAACCGCGACCTAACTCGGAACTCTACCGCACGTTTACATCGACGGCGCCGCTGAATGCACGACTGCGGCAGCGACTCTTGGACGAAGAAGCCGCCGACGAAGCGGGCTGCATGCCGTCCGAGGCAGCGATGACGCGACCCGCTGGCCATAATGAAGCCGATACACCACGGGGCTTGCGACGGGTCCCGAGTCTCGGCAGCGGACTTGTGCGGACGCCCAGTTGGCGAGTATTTTACCGGAATTTGCCGCGCGCGTTGCGGTTCCGACAGAACACACGGTCGACGACACGGTACATTGATCCGTCGAACGCAGCGTCACTGCGCGCACGTGTGCGTGCCCAGCGAGAACAAGCGCAGCGCGAGCACCACTCGGACGAAGAAACTGACATGGGATTTGTTGGATTGGCCACGCCACACGCACGCCCGCTGCTCGGCCGTCAGCGCAGCAATTTTGAGGACGCTGGCAAATACACAGACCCCAGCGTGGGAAGCACCCCGGTGGCCCGTACTCCCCACGTCGGCTTTGATCGGACGGTCAGTATTCAAGATGATCCTACGCAAGGTGGCGCAAACGGCCGCGGCCGAACGAGCAGTTTCTTTTCAGTGGATTCCCATTTAGCCACAGACAAAGTGAAACACAAAATCGTCAAGATCTACCCACACCGGAGCAGCGGCATGGGCACGGTCGTGGACGAGACACCGGAGAATGATGAGCCATTCTTCCCCTCGAACGAAGTCAAGACGTCTCAGTACTCGTGGTGGAGTTTTGTGCCCGTGTTCCTCTACCTGACGTTCCAGAAGACGGCCAATTTGTACTTTTTACTGATTGGCATTTTCCAGATGATCCCGGACATCTCTCCGACCGCCGGCGTTCCACTTCAATTCCTTCCTCTTGGGATTGTAACTGTGATTGACGCGGTTTTTGCTGGATATGGTGATTACAAGCGTCACATTGCCGACGACCGAGCCAACTCGGCGCCGGCGCGGGTCTTTAACCGAGAACTCCGTGAATTCGAAGATGTGCAGTGGCGCGACATTCGAGTCGGTGACTTTGTGAAGATTGCCAACCATGAGACCATCCCAGCCGACGTACTGATTCTCGCAGTCATTCCCGCTGAAGGCAGTCGCAGCGGTGGCAACACTGGCGTGTGCTATGTGGAAACGAAGAACCTAGATGGAGAAACCAACTTGAAGCTTCGCGAAGCGCCTCGTCCAACACGCCAAATGTTCGATGCCGAAGAAGATGTCGGCGACGTGCTTCAGGGCTACCTTGAGAGCGAGATGCCCAACGGCGATATCAATCGCTACTCGGGCACGTTATTCATTGAAGAAAACGAGTCCATCACGGGACGCTTGAGCCTCAAGCAAGTAAATGAAGAGGAAGGCAGCATCGGCATCCCGATTTCGCTAAAAAACATGCTCCTGCGAGGAAGCAAGCTTCGCAACACTACCTATGCGTACGGTCTGGTGGTGAACACGGGCGTGGACTCGAAGATCATGATGAGTTCCGGCGATGAGTTTCCTGTGAAAGTCTCATCAATCGATGAGATGACCAACAAGCAAGTGATCATCGTGGTGCTGCTCCTCGTCGTGATGTCCATGATTGGGGCGATTGGTGACAAGCAGTGGATCTCGGATCTGAAACTGCCGGCGGAATTGACTGGCAGCATGAGCACCAGTGTCATCAGTACTTTTGTGTACTTTTTCACGACGTTGGCGTCGATGGTGCCCATCACGCTCTACGTTTCGATCACTATGGTAAAGGCTCTCCAAGCCTTCTTTATGGAGCGCGACCTCGACATGTACGATGCCGAGAATGACGTGCCGATGGCTGCACGAACCATGCAGCTTAACGAACAACTCGGTCAGATTTCCCATGTATTCTCCGACAAGACCGGCACACTCACGTGCAATCGCATGGAGTTTCGCAAGGCCAGTATCATGGGCAAGTCGTACGGCAAAGGCACGACCGCCATCGGTCTGGCGGCGCGAATGAGGAAGGACTACAAAGGAACGATTGCAGATGATGCCAGTGACGATGATGACGATGACTACATTAAGTGTCCCGCGCCAAACGTGAATTTCAAGGATAATGCGCTGTGGGAAGACATGGAACGAGGTGACAACCCCCAGGCCAAGAAGATTCGCAGTTTCTTCACCCACTTGGCGCTTTGCCACGGTGTTCTCATTGAGCGTCTGGATGCACAAGCTGACGACATGGAGATGCCCCCGATCGTCTATTCGGCATCGTCTCCCGATGAGCAAGCGCTTGTGTCGGGTGCCAAGTACTTTGGATTCGAATTTGTACATCGCGAGCCCGGCAGTCTTTCCATCAAGACGCCCGAAGGCGCCATCGAGCAGTACGAAGTGCTGGAAGTATTTGAGTTTGACTCTACCCGAAAGCGCATGACGGTGGTTGTGCAAAAGCGCAAGAGTGACGATGAACTGATGCAGATGACAGAAGACGACGAAGAAGAGGTGCTTGTGCTGTGCAAGGGAGCTGATAGTGTCTTGTTCCCGCGCCTCGCGCACTCGGCCATGAACAGGACGATAAGCGACACTACTTTGACTCACATGGAAGCGTTTGCTCGCGATGGGTTGCGCACGCTTGTCATTTGCTCCAAGACTTTGAAGCTCAGTGAGTGGGAGGAATTTTATTTGCGGTACCGCAAAGTGTGCGCGGATCTCCATGAAGTTGAAGCAAAGGCCAGGGGCGAAAGCAACGCTATCGACACGCTTCAAGACGAGATGGAGAATGAGCTCGATGTGCTAGGCGCGACTGCGATCGAAGACCGACTGCAAGACGGGGTGCCCGAGACCATGGAGAAACTGGCCAAGGCGGGGATCTGCATCTGGGTGTTGACGGGCGACATGGAAGAGACAGCGATCAACATTGGCTTTGCGTGCCGCCTCCTCAATAACGAAATGCAGCGCCACGTGATCAACGCTGCTCACTACCACTCTAAGGGCTCGATTCTACGACGGCTCGATGAAATCTTCCACTGGATTAACGAAGGACGGCGGCCGACGGAAATCCAGGACGACGATTCGGAAGTTGCCACGGCAATTTCAAATGCTGGCGATCATGCACTCGTGATTGACGGAGCTAGTCTCACCATGGTGCTGGAAGATCCTCTCTACAATCTCCACTTGCTGCGCGTCGCGCTGCTGTGCAAGGTGGTCATTGCGTGCCGCGTGTCTCCGCAACAGAAGGCGCAATTGGTTGAACTTGTCAAGCTGAATGTGCGCAATTCGCACACTCTGTCCATTGGTGATGGTGCAAACGATGTGCCGATGATCCAGAGTGCTCACATTGGCATCGGTATTAGTGGTCAAGAAGGCATGCAGGCAGTCAACAGCTCGGACTATGCGGTCGGCCAGTTCCGATTCTTGAGTACGCTGCTCTTGGCTCACGGACGTTGGAACTATGATCGCATTGCGGGGCTCACGTTGTACACGTTTTACAAGAACATTGTGTACTGCGTCTCGATGTTCTGGTACTGCATGACGCCATCGGCCTACTCAGGCACGATGATCTACTCGGCCTTCATTCAGCAGGGCTACAATCTGTTTTTCACTGCGCTTCCCATCATGGCGTTTGCCGTTTTTGATCGAGATCTGCCCAAAGAAGTTGTGATGGAGTTTCCGACGGTGTACCACCCAGCCACTCGTCAGCGACGTATGTTTACCTACAAGGTGTTTTGGCAGTGGGTGGGCGTGGCCATCATTGACTCGATTGGCGTGTACCTGTTCACCCTCACGGCCGCCTACAATCTGATGCGCTACGGTGTGTCGATCGAGTTTACAGTGCTGGAGACCATGGCGTGGACAATGCTGTGTGTCGTCGTAACGACGCGCTTCTGTCTCATGGTAAATTCGTGGGACGTGTTTGAGTATGCCAGCATTGCAATCTCGATTATTGCGCTGTACTTGTTCCAGTACTTGATCGACTTGATTGCGTGGACGTCGCCGGATTACGACACGTACTCGTTCCCGTGGATTTTTGGACGCATTCAGTTTTGGCTCGGTCCACTGCTGGCGGTGGTCGCGCTGTTTGCGAAAGAGTTTTTCTACGAAGGCTATCGCCGTCGATTTTTCCCCGATTACCTCGATTTGGTCAAGGAGAGAATCTACCTTGTCAAAGGCGACCAGGATCTGGAGGACGCGGGTGATGTGCAAAATTATTCGCCGCCCATGGTGTCGTATATGAGCCCCGAGCTGGTCAACATGCTTGACTATCAGCAGCGACGCGAACAGGAGCGCACGCCCGTGCGTTTCCAGCCCCCTGGCAGCCGGGTGCATCTGTACAGCGGCTTTGCCTTTGACCAGCCCGCCCAGATCGTGAACTGGATTTTGTCGAGTGGTAATGGCGCTGGGATCTCAGACGCTGGTCCGCTCCGACGCAAGAGCATGAACCCGGCCGTCCGCAACCACATTCTTACGTCGAAAGACCCCGTAATCTTCGAGAACGAACGGTACCAACCGTTCTGTGGCTACGGCAGCACGTACCCTGGGTACTTGCTGCCAACAGACCGGAGTCGCTGGAGCGATCGCTCAGGCAAGATCAGCGCCATGTCGATTCCGCTCGCTGGCTTGGAGTTGAACTTTGATGCGCCAGGATGTGACGAAGACGGTTGGGTGTACGAAGTCGACTTTAAGGCGTTCTCGTCGGTTGCACCAGAAGAACCCAAGGTCGAAGACAAAGACCAAGACCACGACCATGACGGCGACGACGATCACAGTTCAACCGCGCCGCCGTCGAGGCCGCGGTCGTCAAGCAAGAAGGCGATCGGTCCCATGCGCGGCTTTGTGCGTCGGCGTGAGTGGATCCTCTCGGACAAATACAAGGAACTGGCCCACGAACGTCACATGGCTGCGGTCGAGCGCGAGCGTGACCGTGAACATGAACGCGATCACGACGAGCACGACGGCCGGCAGGCCAATCTGTAAGGAATGGTCTGAAGTTGAAATTGTACACTGTGCTAGATTGTATATGTTGGCAGCATGGTGACTGGGGATTTCACTGTCGGATACGACTAAGACTAGTGATACCATACATATACACGTTCGGAGAGTTGGGATTGCCGGATATTCAATATTCAAAGGTGTGGCGTCCTGGTGTCTTTTTCATCAGGATGCCTAACGCGGTTTAGTCGGTGGAATCGGAGGCTGCTACCTGGATAGTAGAGGCCAAAACCCAGCAGCTCCGACTGGAAGCGAAAGTGGAACGTTGTTACGTGGCGCAACAGTTCCGGACGATGGCCTCGACGGGAGGTACACGCTCACCGGCGTCCCCACGCAAACACCACGAAGGATGGAACACTCACAACGAGCATCCTGTGAGGTCCTGGGTTTCTGGATTGCAGTTGGTCTCTGAAATCCAGAGGTGCGCAATATATATATTCAGCATAGCTAGCTGAACACCATTGGAAGCTTTTCGATTATTGAACGCATGAAACGGATTCTGCTCCTGGATCTAATCAAAGGCTACGGGCTCCGGAGCCTTCGACTGCTGTTGATCCTCACTGTGGCTGACAGTGATTCGCTCAGGAGGCACCTGCTGAAAGCGGAGAGCGCCACCAGCGGAACGCTAGCGGAATGTGCCGCCACCATTTGCACCGCCTCGTTTGATGCCGCGTCGGTTGGGCGGACAGCAGATTTGGCGTCCCGAATGAGTTTCATTAGCTATAATTCTGCAATACCAGAACTGGTTGGTGGAATATCCGATCCTACCTTGAAGTGGTCACCATTGAAGTGGTTCAAGAGAAGACCCGGGGACATACCGACTCGTTTTTGCTGGTCGCTCCACTGGACAGCGTACAGGACGAGGCGTTCCAATGCTCGGACCCGGATTCACTAGTTTTCATTCGACGCTCGTCTCGGCACCGCTCAATCTTCCCTCCTCTCCTCTTTTCTCGCAGCAAATGCTCCGCCTCCTGCTCTCCACCTTGCTCGTTCTTATCGTCCTCCCTACACTCTCCGCCTCCCCCGCCGCTGTCCTCCCCGCAACGCCAACAGACCTCTTCGCGACCACCGAGACCCGCGAGTTCGTGACCGCGTGCCCTACCGCCGGTCGCCGCGCCGTGCGGCGTGATCCGTCGGGCGACCCCCCGCGCGCGCAAGTCGTGACCGATGACTGCGCCGTCGTGAGCGACAGCATCGGCGTCTCCAACGCCAGCATTCTTGTCCTGAGCGATCTCTTTCTGGATTTCGTGCTCAGTTATCCTGACGCCGCGACGCTCAATTTCGCGTTCAACCGCCTCGTCGAGTTCCCCACCGACGCGACGATGACGGTGGCGCGGTCGCTGTACGTCCGGAGGGAATCCAGTAAAAAGTTCACGCCTGAGAATCTTATGACTGGAATATTGTGTAGAATCCTGCGCGGCAATATGTTCCGCTCGCTGGCGGACGTTGACGTGCCACCCCAGCTCGAATATCTGTGAGACGAGTGTTATAATACTGGACGGAGCAGCGGAGCGTACTGACAGTAGGACTATCGTGATGCTGGTAGAGACGTGCGGGCGTGTGAGATTACGACGCTTGGGACCAAGACTACGTACCCCCCATCCCTCGTGAAGCTGTGCGTCTCTGGATTGTGTTTCTCTAGTCTGGAAAAATGCAGAGTCTGGATGGAATCATGTCTGATTGACTTGAATTCGACAGACGACTGAGCGACAACAAGCTCTCGACGCTCAAGGGTATGACGTTTCCCTCCCGTCTCCGAGCACTGTATGATTCCCACCGTTCTCTCCTATCCTCTGCTCTCCTCTCCTCCCTTTGTCTCACCTGTAATGTGTCGATGCAACAGGGAGATGAACAACCAGCCGCTGGTCTCACTGGAAGGCGCATCGCTACCACCGACCCTCGAGATTCTGTGCGTCCATTGTCTGACAGTGGTGGCCTCTCCTCCCCATGACCTAATGTGCTGACTGTCTACTATGTGTGGGACCTAAAGGGTCGCCGCCAACACCAGTCTCTCCGCACTCAACGTGTCCACGCAGCTACCAGACTCACTCACCACACTGTACGTCCTCTTTTCCTCTCCTCTCCCCTCCCCCTCCTCTCTCTCAACCTTGCTGACTTTCATGGTAGGGACCTCTCGGCCAACGCCCTCACGGCCTTCCCCGACCTGTCCACGCTTTCTTCCCTCACCGACCTCAACCTCTCCTCCAACGCCATCCCCGCGATCGCCGGCGTCCGGTTCCCACCGACACTCACGCGCCTTGACCTCCGCGGCAATCCGCTGGAAGTACTCGAGATTACACAGTCGGACCTCCTTTTCTTCCAGACGACGCCATCCTCCGCGCTCCTCCTCCCTCCCCTCCTCCAATCCGAGTGTCGCTCCGCCGACGCCCGCACCGTGCGCGTCACCTCCTCCATCAATCTCTGTGTGATGGAGGACGCCGCGTTTCTCCGCCGATATGGGGTACCCCCTCTACACCTCACAGCGGACGGAATCCGCCAATCTGGATTGCCGAGACCCCCCGACGCCACGCAGACCGTGCAGCCCGCGACCCAGGCGTCCCTCCGCACCAGCCCGCCGCTTACGTGGGCCGTCCTCATCCTCGCGATCTGCGCGATCGCGGTCGTCGTGATCGCCGTGATCAGCACGCTCTCGTGGAAACACCAGCAGCTCCGCCGCAAAGTGCATAAGCTCTTGGCGCGCCATGGGCACCTCCGGACGTCAAGTTGTGCGGACGATCTGCTGCGGGCCGTGGGACTCGAGGGCGAGCTCACGGCGACGCAGTTGAACCCCGACGACATTAAGGTCCTCCACGTCCTCGGCAAGCACGGCCCCTACCTCGTCTACCTCGCCGCCATGCGGGATGGCGACGGAGACCTAGGAGTTGACGACGCCGTATCGACCCCGCGGATGCGGATGCAGGCGGACGACCTGAATCTGGACCGCCGCAGCGACGCGCTGTCGATCCCCGACCTCGATCGCGCGTGCGGCCGGCAGCTCGTGACGCTCACGCGCCTCGTGCCCGAGCACGCGACCGACGCGCGCACGACGCTGCGTACGTTTGTGCTCGAGATCCAGCTTTGGGCGCAGCTCGAGCACCCCAAGCTCGTGGCGTTGGTTGGCGTCTGCTGGAATACCCTGGCCGACGTGACCATGGTGCTCGAGTACCTACCCAACGGCGACTTGCGCACACTGCTCCAGCTCGAAAAAGACCGCGTCGCCACGGGTGGGCACCAATTCACACGGCTCGGCTGGACCGAGGCACCGCCCCACGCGACCACCAGCGTGCTGCCGTCCAAGAGCGCCATCGCGCTGGACGTGACCGAGGCACTCGTGTACCTTCACTCGTGCGCGCCGCCCGTGCTCCACCGCGCGCTGCGGTCCACGCACGTGCTCTTAAGCGACCGCTACGTTGCCAAGTTAGGCAATCTCCATGCGCCAAGCGATTCGCTCTTACTGCGGGACGTCGCCACGACCGCTGCGCTCGAGTCGGTCGCGTGGATTGCACCCGAGATTCTGCGCGGCGAGCCGTTTACCGACAAGGCCGACGTCTATGCATTTGGCATTCTCCTCACCGAATTGGCGACTGGTCTTCCGCCGTTTGCCGGCCTCGCGACCGCGGCCATCGTGCTCAAGGTCGCACACGACCACGCGCGACCGAGTCTGCGAGGCGTCGACTGTCCGGACCTCATCCAGGCGCTTGCGCAGCGCTGCATGCACGCCGACGCCAACGCGCGACCGTCGGCGGTTGACGCCCATCGTGAGCTATTCGCTGTGCGCATGATGCTGGGGTGCCGCTGATCTGAGTCGGAGCTGAGTCGGAGTCCCACACGTCACAGATTGTGAACTCGATTAATTACCGTATCTGAGTACATTGGTTAATTTGAGGTTTTAAGGTTTTGGAGAAAGGGGCCACTATTAAGCTGTCGAGCCGTGTGAACCAGCTATACACAGGACATTGGGAGACGGCAGTTGCACCCCACTAAGACGCAAGCAACCCACACGTCACCTACTGCATCGGAGCCGCGTCATGTCGAGTGCCATGGATACCGAGAGCAAAGAGCTATTGCGCGAGTGGCTCGTGCGCAGTCTGGAGCCAGTGTACGCGCGTTGATTGCAGCCTTTGCGCCTTCCATCCGCCAGCAAATGGCGGGAAAAAAGCGCTTTTTCTAATGAATTCCCCGAATTTGTAGATGCGACGCTGACCCCGAAGTGCTGAGCAAGTACGTGCTGGCGCTGATACAGAACGACCCAACGAAAGACGGACTGCGCGAGACCTGCGTGGCCAAGCTCGAAGAGTTTCTCGGCGACGGTGCGTTTTTGTTTGCTTTTTTTTCCTCCCGTCCGCTGTAGTTCTTTGAGAGGACGCATCACTGACGTGAGTTTGGATTCAGAAACGATTCCGTTTGTGGGGCGGTTATTCACGGCGCTCGAGACCGATGCGTATCGGACAACTGCAAAGCATGGCGCGAGCCAGGACGACCGCCAAGGGGGAGGACGCAATGGAGGAGAGAACGGAGGAGGACACCGCCGCGTAGAGGATGAAGAGCAGCACGACGGGTCGCGGAGACGACCGCGTGGCGCTTCCGATGAAGAGACTGCGGATGAGCACGGTCGCTACGACAAGCAACCTCGACGAGAGGACGGTGACAGCGGACGCCACTTTACCGGAAGTCCACGGAGAGGAGGCGACCGCGACCGAGAAGACCGGCGGCAACGAGGGGACACATACGGCGGACGTGACGGCGGACGCGACGGCGGACGGTCGGGTGGACGTAGCGGAGCGCGCAACTGGGACCGCGAGCGCGGCGGTGCGTACCCTCCGCCTGGCGACCGGCGACGCAACTTTCCTCCCGAGTGGGGGATGCCGCCGCCCGGCATGTGGCCGCCGCACCACGGGTATCCTCCGCCTCATGGAGGAGGCGGCGCGTTCCCCGGTCCGCCGCACCACCATCCCATGGGCGATTTTGATCCGAACGCATACAACCCCGAGAACCCAGGGATGATGCCCCACCCCATGATGATGGGCGGACGGGGCGGGTATTATCCGCCGTACGGCGGACGTAATGGCGGAGGACGTGGCGGTGGTCGCAGTGGTTTCCATGGTGGACGTGGGGGTCCTCTTGGAGGACCAGGAGGACCAGGGGGTGGAGGATCCGCCCGACCCGGGGGAGAGGATTGTGGCGCGGACGCTGGCGCCAAGACCACGTTGCGCGTGGGCAACGTCGACCCCAAGTACGTCAACATGACCAAGCTCAGCCTCCACTTTTCCAAATTTGGCAACGTCGTGAACGTGCAGATGCGGCCGCAGCACAAGTGCGCGTACGTGCAGTACGCCACGGAGGAAGAAGCGCGCATGGCGTTCCACTCGCCCATGCCCGTGTGCAACAACCGGTTCATTGAAGTCAAGTGGGCGCGGTACGACCCCAAGGATCCGCTCGGGGCACCCAGCAGTTCGGACGAGACAGGGGAGAAGACGACCGAGAGCGGAGGAGGGGACGACAAGACCACAACGGCCACTACGGAAGCGGACGGCACACCGACCTCGTCCGCCATTACGAATGGGGACATGGCGACGGCCGACGCCGAGCGCAACATGACGCCCGAAGAATTACGGGCTGCGGCGCTGGAAAAAGGCCGCCGCGTCTTGGAAGAAAAGCGCGAGCTCTTGGAAAAGCAAAAGCAGTTGATGAAGCAAAAAGAAGCGCTGCTCAAGCGCCAGCTCGCGCAGCAAAAAGAGCTTCTCGAGCGCATGAGCCAGAACCCCGCGAGTGTCTCGGCGGCCGACAAGCGCGAGCTTCTTAACAAGATCACGTCGTTGTCGGAAGAGCTCAAGGCGCTCCAGCCGTCGCCGCCGCAGAACAAGCTCAGTGGCTTAAAAGCCGAGCTGAGTGCGCTGGAAGAAGCGGCGGCCTCGTCTGGGGCGGGTGGCGGACGCGGCCGCGGTGCTGGCCGTGGCGGTGGGGGTCGCTGGGGCACGCCCCAGTCAGCACAAGGTCGTGGCTATTACGGCGGACGCGGGGCCGGACGTGGTGGACGTGGTGGCGGCGCGCGCGGGTTCTCGAATACGCTGGACAACCGCACGACGATCGTCCAAGTCGACAATCTCCCCGAGGAAGCGCGGGATCCGAGCGTGCTGGAGCAGCACTTTGGCACGTTTGGCGGTATTGAGCGGGTCGTGCTGGATAACGACGCGCCGGACCGAGGGTTCATCAAGTTCCAGGACCGGTACGCCGGCCAGAACGCGCTCGCACGCGGCGGTCTGTTTGGCCAGGCCAGGTTACAGCTCGCGTGGGTCGATGCACAGGACGCGCCGGCGGAATTGGCGCCGCCGACGCCCGTGGCGGATGCCGCCCAAGAGCAAGGACAAGAGCAAGGGCAAGGGTCAGATGCGAGTGCGTTTCCAACCGATGCGTCCGAGGTGCGTTGCGTTTGAATTGGTGAGGGAGGCGGCAGGAAGATGTTGTGGCTCATGTGTATGTGTTTACTTTCCTCTACTGGACAGGTCTCGGCGAGTGCATGATCCGGATGCTAGGTTCCAGAATCTCCTCCGCCAATCCGTATTAGTATAGTCTGACTCGTACGCGAAGGCTCACCTCACAATCCCGCTGAAATGAATGGAACTCCGCTCCTCTCCTCTGACATCACACACAACGTACTTCATTGTCTCCCCTATCCATAACTATGCATCGTATGCTTACAGCTCAAAGGCCGCGTGGGCCTTCAGCAGTGTCTTCAACTCGTAGTGTGCGACCATGGCGCTCGGGCGGTCACCGGCGTCGTAGCTGAGGCACCGCACGCCTAGTTCGCGAATGTCGTCGGGGCAGTCGTCGCCCATGTCGGGCCGGTGCTCGCCGCTCGTGACCTTGAGCACAATGAGCGCGTTCGATATGCCTTCAAACGGCTTGGCGCAGGTCGCGAGCTCCGTGAGGATCACGCCAAACGAGTACATGTCGGCCTTTTCCGTGTACCGCTCGCCGCGCAAGACTTCCGGCGCGATCCACGCCATGGTGCCAATGCCCGCGGTCATGGTCGCGTCCACTTGCCACTCGCGGCTCACACCAAAGTCGCTCAGCTTGGCCATGTAGTTGTGGCCCAGCAGCACGTTCTTGGCCTTAAGGTCGCGGTGGATGATCGGTGAGCTGAACGAGTGGAGGTAGACCACGGCGTCGAGAATGTCGAGCGCGAGCGCCGATTTGCTCGGGAGGTGGAGGCTCGTGAACCACCCAAACTCGCTCGGGTCGCGCGGCACCGCGGCCTTGCGGCTAAATTGCTTCAGCAGCGTGTCGAGGTCACCGTTCGGCATAAACTCCATGATCACGGCAATGTCACTGAGCGTGTTCCAGCTCACGCCAATGAACCGCACGACCTTGGGGTGATTCAGTGTCGAGTTGAGTTTGATTTCGTCGAGGAACGCCTGGAGACACCGATCGTCGCTCGCTTTTTCCGGGAGGATTTTCTTGACCACGACGTCCTGCATTTGGTAGGTCGCCAAGTAGACGGCACCGAACCCACCGTGCGCGAGCGCGCGCTGGAGCGTGACCTCATGGGTCTGGATGCGGTACTTGAGGAGGCTCGCTTCCGGACCGCTCGAGCTGTTGTTGAGCGTCACGCCGCCCGAGTCGTGGTGGCCCGTGGAAAACATCGAGTTGAACGAGTTGATGGTCGTCGCGGCCTGCTGATTAAACTGGTTGTTATGGATATTGTTATGCTGACTCGCGTAGAGCTGGCTCTGCTGCTTGCCGCGATCGGTAAACTGTGGCAAATCGCCAAACACCGACGGATTCGCGAGCGTCTGCGCGTGGTTTTGCGTCTGCGGCTGCTTGGGCATGTGGCGTGTCGCTTTCCGCCGGCGCCAGAGGAACACGGCGGCCGCCAATACCACGAGCGCGCCGAGGCAGACGAGCATCGGCACGACCCAGCCGGAGCTGCTTTTGACTTTGTTGCTGAACGCGGCCGAGCCGGACGACGTGCCGTACTGGGCCGCAAACACATCATCCGGAATCACACACACGAGCACGCCTTGGACCAGCACGCTCTGGGCCGCTTCGTTGGCACAGGTTGTCTGGGTGATAGTCGCGTTTAAGGCCGTCAATTTCTGGATCGTCGTGAGGTCCGAGCGTCTGATTTCAAATTCACTAATGGGAAAAGCACCGAAATTGAGGGTCTCCAGTACCATTGGAAACACAACGCCGGCGACTTTGGCGATGGCGTTGCCCGAGAAATCCATTTTCGTAATGGACGTGGAGAACGTGATTTGGGCGAGTTGCGTGAGCTGGTTGTTGTTGGCCGTGATGCTCTTGGTCGAGTCCGGGTAGGAGCGCGGGAGCTCAGTCAGCTGGTTCTTGGAGATATCCCTGTGGCCATTCAGTAAATCTCAGGTGTCAGCATCCAGTTAACTGGTTAGACCAACCGGTTAGACCAACGTACAGATAGACGAGGCTCGTGGGGAGCTTCATGTTGGAGAGCGTGGTGAGACTGCAGTTCATAAGCGAGAGCGCCGAGACCGAGTCGGGGATCTTCACGCCATCCAGATTCCCCAGCATCAGGTCGTGGGCGTACAGCACCGTGAGTTCGTTGGACGTCTTCAAATCGGCGAGCGACGTGAAGCGGTTGCCGCCAATGTACAATTTGGTCACGGACTTCGGCAGGTTCAAACCGTCGAATGATGCCAACGCATTCCAGCTCAGGTCCCTGAACGAAACGAGGTCAATCCACTTAGATCGGAGCGTAGAGAGCACGCGACTGCAAACGTACAGTGAGACCAGCGAAGGCGGCATGGCAATGTCCGCAAACGATGCGATCGAGTTGGTGGTGAGCGTTCTACAGTACCAATTAAGTTAGACCGTCAATTATAATTGGTTCCAGAAAACAGCATAGGGACTAAACGTACAAGGTCGTAAGCGACGGTAAGGACGGTGAGGCCGGGAACTTGGTCAGTTGGTTAAACGACACGGTCCTATAGTCATGCAACAATCACGTCAGAAACTCGTCGGTTTTCTTGATAGACCACGTCTAACGCACAGAGTCTGCAGTGTCGGCGGCAACGCGATCGTCGAGAGGTCGGCGAGCGACGTGTTGGTAAGCGTGCTATTGGACACCAACAAATCGTCTTCAGATTGTTGGAACAAAACCAACAAAAATAACAACTGGAAAAGAGACGCACAGTGTGGTGAGCGACGACAAGGACCCGAGCGCTTTTGTCGGCGCCAGCGCGTTGTTGGAAAGGTCGAGGTCCGTGAGCGTCTTGGGGAATGTGATGCTCTTGAGCGTCGTCAGTCGATTGCCCGCCAACACTCTGCATTTCCAACAAACACCAACAAACACCAACAAAACCAACGATTAAAATTAAGCACCAAGAAATTGGGTGGTGGGGGGACGTACAGTCGCTTGATGGACGCATAGGATGAGAGGTCGGGCAAGGCCGAGACGGCGTTCTGCGTGAGGTCGAGCGTGTCGATGGATGGCACGCTGTCGACGCGCTCAATCGCGTAGCCGCCGGCTGAGAGCGTGCGGTTCGTCTTGGTGTTGGTCGCGATCGCCAAAGTTGTAATCGTGCAGTCCGAGCCCGTGACGGTGGCGCCGCCGCTGCTGTCGCTGGCGGCCGAGAGCCGCGCGGGGTCGCCCTGTTGACACGTCGTGCGGGACGACGAGGGGGAAGACGCTGTCGTCTGTGCATGCGAGAAGTCCAGGCTCGACAGCAGTACCGCGGCGAGCGAGACGAGTAACCGCATGGTTAAATGGTGGGGATCTGAAGGGAAGAGGTGAGCGAGCGAAGGCGCGTTCGAGAGAGGAGAGCGCGGCGTACGCGATAAAGAGACGCCCACGAGACGAGAGAGGAGATTCCGACGCACGCAATGGACAGAAGACCGCGGAGACAGCGCGCGCAGGAGGCGCGGAAGGTCGCGTGGAAAAGGCCAAAGGTTTTCACGCGGTCGTTGGCGCAAGTGTCAACGGTGTGGCTTGGCTTTGCTTCTGTATTCGAGACGCCAGTCGGGGAGATGAAATGATGTTAAATAGGTGTCACTAAAGCGGGGAGAGTCAGCAGCAACTCCAACATCCATTTCTGGAGGTTTTCTTTGGACTGATGTGGTTGCCCGGTTGAAGCGTGGTGGATGAGTATATTCGTTTATACAGGTTGTCCATCCGTGTCAGCAGCTCAGAAAAAGGGTCAGGGTTTTGTGACAGCAGATGGTAATTCTGTCTCTCCATGCCTTCGAACGCGTTTCGATTGGTTAAAAATATTCAAAGTGGCTTCTGATTGGCTCCTTCCGGATACGTCTGGCGTCATGTTCACGCATGTGAACAGTCCCGGCTGGCTTGATTTGCGACAGGGCGGCAGTGTAACGTATTTCAGTACACGTTGATAACTTATTTCAGTACACTGGACAAACAACCTTCGGATTTCTCAAGATCAGCGTGTCATTGCATTGCAACACGCACCACTATGGGTCGGGAGAATCAATTTGGATGGCCACGACGCGACCGTCCCCATATCAATTCCACACTGGACACTGGCATCCAGTCTGGATGGATGCTCTCCTAGTACTAATAGTGATTACGCGCTTACAGCAGTGGATCTACCGAGGTGGCGTTGCTATCCTCTTCCTCCTCTTGGTCTGCTACATCGTCCGCTGTCTCTACAACGGTCACCGCATCCAGCTCTTCTGGATGATCCAAAGTCTCTAGATCTTCTCCCGGGAGCTGCTCGTCCGGTCCCTTGTCCACCTTGACCGTCACCTTGGGCTTGCCCCGCGTGCGCTGCACCTTGGTGCCTTTGACCTGAAAGTCCGCACCGAACGCCGCCACGGGTTTGCCCACCACGTCGCCCTTGTGGATGCGACGCCACTTGCTAGTCGGTGGTTCGACTTCATTTGTCACTCCATTCTTTTTCCGGAGTTCGTACTCGCGGTGGTCCACCACAATCTGGACGATGCCGTCCAGTCCTGTCTCGACGTAGCGCTGGGCAGTCGGCGTGCTATAGTCGCACGCTGGCGAACTGTTGACCTCAATGAGCCATGGCCGCAGTGTGTCGTCCAGCATGAAATCGTAGCCGTAGAGTTCACACGCGTTGCGGCGGTGCTGCACGAGGTCCGAGGCGCACTGGAGCGACTGGCATACGATCTCTCGCATGCGCGCGTGCAGCGTCTGCTCCAACGCAGCCTCCGTGAGTCCCCGCGTGCGCTGGAGGTGGGCCTTGAACTCGTCCGAGTGCAGCATGTTGCCTTCGACACGCACTGCCGGGTCCTCCTTGCTGCTGTAGACCTCGCTGAATTTGTCGGCATGTTTCTGGATCGAGTTGTTGGTCAAGTGGACGTACTGATCGCTGAGGTCGTCGGTCGAGTATGGCTCCGACGAAAAGCGCAAGTAAAAGTCGTCATACATCCAAATGGTCAGTGGGTCCCAACTCGTGACGAGGACCCACTGGCGAATATCAAACTTGCGCTCACACAGCAACAGCGGATTCTCAATGTACTTTTGCGCGACCCACTGGCACTCTTTGTGGTGCTCCACGTCGGCATACGCCAATAACGCCGACAGGTCGTTGAACACGCGGATGCCGCGGCCGCGCGAGAGACCCGCAGGCTTGACGATCCAGATATTGCGGCTCGGTGACCCGTTCAACGCAAACTGGGGACACACTTGACTCAAGGTGGTAGTGAGGTGGCGGAGCTGCGCACACGTCGCAGACGTCGGCACGCTCACGCGGCCGAGGCAGTCGTTAAGAATTGTTTTCTCTCGCTCAAACGCCTCGGCCTTGCGCTTCTCGAGCTGTCGTTGCTGCTTCTTTTCAAGTGCCGAGACCACCGTGTCCACACCCATGGGTGGTGGGGTGCTCCCCTCCCCTGGCATACTCGTGGGGTCCTTCTCGGCGTCCACCACCACTCGCTTTTTGTAGACGAGCGACGCGCGGAATTTGCCAGGTGCTTCGAGCTGGTGTTTGGTTAAGACTTCCCACTCGAGCTCGCTCACAGGGTCCTCGGCACCGCCGCTCAGCGTCTCATCCACGCTTTCTTCGAGAGGATCAAGAGAGGAGGGATACTGAAGAGACGGGATGCTGTCCAGCGTCTCCTCCCCTCCCCCTTCTCCATCTCCTTTAACTCCGCCCAGCACACGTTTGGTCCGGAGCTTTCTGCGCCCCACCGACAGCAACACCGCGATCACCGCTTCGTTCAGTTGCACAAGAGGAGAATGAGAAGAGATCCGGTCCACGACGTGCTTGAGCACGCCTTCGGCAAATGTGCTTCGGAAATCCATCGTGAACGCGTCCATGTCGCGGGGCTCGTTGAGGTCGTAGGCTCGTGGAAAGACTGTGTCCACGTCCACGCTGTGGTGCCACGACAGACTCCGCAGCGTGTGGAGCAATCCGACTTTCGTGGTGATCGCCGTGTTGGCGAAAAAGTGGTTGACGAACTGCTCCTCTTTGAGCTTCGAGGTCTTGAGGTCGTCACTTTTGAGCGACCACTTGAAATCGAAAAACGGCGATCCCCGCTCCTCATTGTAAAACCACCCGCGCGCCTCCAAGGCCGTGCGGATCACGGGATACCAGCCCGTCATGCTAAACACCTTTTGGTCGCGTCGCACGCCGTGGCGCTTTTTCCAGGACGCAAAGTCGCGCGCTTCGGGGATCACCTGGACGTCCTTGTCTTTCAGCTTGCTCAGGCGCGCGACCATGGCGTGGACGTCGACCACCGCCTTTTTCTCTTCGTCGGGATCCGGTCCAGTTGCTTGGTGCTGTTGCTCTTCCAGTAGCCGCTGCTGCTGGGCTTTGGCGGCCGCTTCGTGCAGCCGCTGCTGGGCCTCAAGCTGCACGCGCTTGCGGCGTTTCTCCTGCACGAGCTTGGCGTCGTCGTCGTCTTTTTGCTTGAGCCGCCGCTGCTCGGCGAGCTTGGCAAGGTACTCGTGCTGCTTTTTGTGGACGGCATCGGTGGCCTTGTCCTTGTCTTTGGGGCGGTTTGGTGGATCGGTGCTGTCGGTAGGAGGAGGGAGGGCCTCGCGTTTTTCTTTAGTGCGTGGAGGAGTCACGGACATACTGGCGGCTGTTTCACAAGCCTCTGCTAAGTTGAGACCGTGGGTGGACAAGTCCGCTTCAGGAGCTTCTCGCTCTCCATTTTGTCGCTTGGTGGGTTTATCGTCGTTCTTTCTATGGCGCATATTCCCACCGACCTCGTTCGACTGGTTGTCGACTGCAACCGTCTCCTCCTCCATCTCCTCCATCTCCTCCGGCACCGTCTCCTCCAGAGACGGCATACGGTCACTAGCGTCGTCTTTACACTCAACCACCTCAATCTCCTCATCCATTATCTCCCCCTCGATGCGACTCGCATGGATCGTGGCCAGCACCGCTTTCTTCAACTTGTGCTGTCGTCGCCGTTCGCGCGCTTTGTCCAATTCGAGTTCGTCGTGCTTTTCGCGCTGCTTGGTCTGGAGCGTTTCCAGTAGCAGCTGCTGTTTCTTGAGCAGGCGCTTACGCTGGCGCTTGGCGTCCTTGTCGCGCTGCCGTTTCGAGTCGTCGTTTCCCGTGGCGTCTTCGGCCTCTCCCCCTTCTAGATGATCTTCCGGACTTGTCAACGCTGCTGGATTGTCGTCCTCTTGCTTGTGCCGCGCCTCAGCGGCCTCCTGCAGAATCTTTTCAGCGAGTTTCTTCTGGAGCTTGCGGCGCCGCCGATCCTGCTGGGCCTGGGCTTCCTTTTCCTTTCGCTTTTGCTCTTCTAGATCCTTAATAAAATCGCGGTGTTTGTCCACGGCGCTGCCCCGCGGACCGTTTGAGAGACTTGATCGGCTCGAGCCGACCACCGTCCGAACCTCGAGCTCGGCTTCCTGGTTGCCGGGCGTGGGCTCCACTGGTTTGGAGGATGCGACGCTGGGCTTGATTAGAGATGGCAGCTTGAGGAGCGATGCATCACTGCTAGTGCTAGTGCTAATGCCATTGTTGGTCAGAGAGGACAGCAGTGTTGTCCGCTGCGACGGCGGCTTGAGTCTGCTTTTGCTGGCAATGGCCGGAGGCGGCGCGGGCACGAGCGGGTGGCTACCTCCACTGCCAATCGCTGGTAGCGTGCTTCTGTCGCTGTTGCTGTCGCGTGCGCTGCCCATTCTCGTGGATTCGTAGCGGTCGTCCATGAGGCGAAGTACTAGACGATGACGGGGTGAAGTGAGGTTTCTGGAAAAGGTGATGCGAGTCACTGGACGATATAAAGGTATTCTTGGGATTCGCTATCGAGGCGTAACCCCCATCGCTATATCCAGCACTTGCCCCACAAAACGCCGTTGCATCACGCGCATGTATGATGGAGCAAATAGCTCACACGCCGATCTTCATCAATCACTCGGTCACACGTCACAGATTGAGCATGCGTCTAAACTCATTAGACGCATCGACAACGCTGTCCATCCGTAGAGGTCTGGACAGATCCTCGATGCGTCCAGATTCGTGACGGACTTACCGATCCGATTCTTGTTCTTGTGGGCGGCGTCTATCCGGATATGCTGAGACGGCAGATCTGTCGACGGCATCTAACCCAGTAGCCGTCATACGACCACTGGATAAGAGCGATGTCCAAACGTCATTTGCACCTACTTTTTTCTACCTGTTTTTATGCCGGCGTTAACATGACACAAAAATAGGTGCGGCTTTTGCGTGCTTTTTCCCGCATGATTCAAAACGGGTGCCGATGCTGTTCCTTTGGGCCGGTCCCTATTTATTCTAAAATGAAATGCTAAAATGAAATGGGGTTAGACAGACAGTTTGATTGGCAACGAAGATATGTGAGTCATTCAAGATGTTGATGGCCGACCGAACATGGACTTGTGAGCAGTTTGGCAACGATGGTGGCCAAGCTATCGGAAAGCAGTTTGATGAGATGGGCATCGTTGAAACGAAAGTTGTGCTGTACCAGCGAAAGCGAACTTGCCGGTAATCCTGAACTATTTTGTTTGGCCGGTTCCTCGTCATCCGAGGCAGCGTCAAGTAAGTGCCGTGTACTCTTGTTTGACAAATAGAATAGTTCAGCGCACCATACGAGGAAAGCGATGTGGCCGCGCGTCCAGGTGAAGGGATCGTATATTCAGTTAAAGTGAGAAAATGATGGACGATGCGCCTATGTTGTTTGATACAATTTTGTACATTATTTATAACGGGGGTGCGAAATTGCTGAAAAAACGATTGATATTTGAACATGAAGCGTGCTTTTTTCCTTTTTTTATGCTTGTTGCCAAGAAAGAGGCTGCCAAAAAAATAAGTCTAAACCGTTTGGACATTGCTCTAGTGCTGGCGGCTGCCATGTGATTGGTCGATCCGTAGCGATCTTGCTGGCCACTTGCTCCACCTGTTCCACCCAAAACCGGGACAAGAACAGAACTCTGCGTCGGTTTGTGCAATCTTACTGTCAACACGGTTCTAATTACCGAGGCTGGTGGTGGATCACGTACCTGGTTATAAGAACATTATAGGTGTATTAATCACTATCAATGGTCTTTCTGGATAATGTTCGTATTGAGAAGGCTTTTATAGCGAGTACGTCACTCTTTTTTGCTGCATCGAGCAGGTCGCTATCGGAAAGTTCTTGTGTTGGTATCGAAGGACCATCACTCCGGTTTGGGCTGCACTTCTTCAGAAGTCGTGGGGAAGCAAAAAGCGTGGGGAGGATTTTATCCCGATCGCCAACACCAACGTTTTGTTTGGCCTGTTGGCGTTCCAACACTCTTGGCCCAGTTCCAATTTTGCGGGCACCAACAAGATTCAACAGAGTTCACCACCGTCCTACATACCATGTGCGGCATCGTCGCGATCTACCGCTCGCTCATGAAGGAGACCGAGCTCCGCGCGGCCGCGCTCGCCGCCGGCAAATGGTAGGGTTCCCTTTTCCTCTCTCCTCCCCTCCATTGTACTAATCTTCCCATCCACAGCATCCAGCACCGCGGCCCCGATTGGAACGGCATCCGCGTTTTCGCCGATAAGGGCATCGCCATTGAGCATGAGCGCCTAGCGATCATTGACCCCGAGTCGGGCGCCCAGCCACTCGTGAGCAACGACGCGGCGCAGCGCATCACGCTCGCGGTCAATGGCGAGATCTACAACTACAAGGAGCTGGCCGCGGCCTTGGCGACGCCTTACGAGTTTACGACCAAGTCGGATTGCGAAGTGATCATCCCGCTGTACCTCGAATACGGCGTGGATTTCGTCCACAAACTGCGTGGCATGTTTTCGTTTGTACTGTACGATTCAGAGAAAGATGTGTTGATTGCCGTGCGCGACCACATGGGCATTACGCCGCTGTACTATGGGTACGGCGCCGACGGCAGCGTGTGGTTCGCGTCGGAAATGAAGGCGTTGGAGCACGGCTGCGTGCGCTTCCAAGTGTTTCCGCCGGGCGAGCTCTTTAGCTCAGAGACCGAAGCGTTTACGCGCTGGTACGAGCCGGCGTGGTTCTCGCCGACACACACGATCGGCACGACACCGCTCGATCTAACGGTGCTGCGCGAAGCCTTTGAAGCCAGCGTCAAGCGCCGCATGATGTCAGACGTGCCGTGGGGCGTCTTGCTCTCGGGCGGCCTCGACTCGTCGCTCGTCGCGTCCATCGCCGTGCGCGAAAAGCAAAAGCTCGTGGCCAGCGGCGGCGAATGGAGCAACCGCATCCACTCGTTTACGATCGGTTTGGAAAACTCGCCCGACCTCAAAGCTGCCAAGGAAGTCGCCGATTTTCTAGGGACCATTCACCACTCGTACACGTACACGATCCAAGAAGGGCTGGACGCGGTCTCGGAAGTCATCAAGCACTTGGAGACGTACGACGTCACGACCGTGCGCGCGTCGACGCCCATGTTTCTCATGGCGCGCAAGATCAAGGCCATGGGCATCAAGATGGTGCTCTCGGGCGAAGGCGCCGACGAGGTCTTTGGCGGCTACTTGTACTTCCACAAGGCGCCGAATGCCCAAGCATTCCACCGCGAGACTGTCGACAAGCTCCGCGGGCTCCACCAGTACGACTGCCTCCGCGCCAACAAATCCACAAGCGCGTGGGGCATTGAAGCGCGCGTGCCGTTTTTGGACGCCGATTTCCTCGAGGTCGCCATGAACATTGACACGCGCGAAAAGATGATTGATGTGGCCCAGCACAAGATGGAAAAGTACATTATCCGCAAGGCATTTGACGACCACGAGCACCCGTACCTGCCGCACAACATTCTCTGGCGCCAAAAAGAGCAGTTTTCCGACGGCGTCGGCTATGGCTGGATCGATTCGCTCAAGGACTGGGCCGCGCGCGAAGTCACAGAGCGTCAGATGCAGCACGCCGAGCGACTCTTCCCCTACAACACGCCGCAGACCAAAGAGGCCTATCTTTACCGCAGCATCTTTACCAAGCACTTTGAAAAAGAGGTCGCGGCCCAGACCGTGCCGGGCGGCCCCAGTATTGCCTGCAGCACGGCGGCGGCGATTGAGTGGGATGCGGCGTTCAAGAACAGCGCCGACCCGTCGGGCCGTGCGATTGCCGGTGTGCATGTGGAAGCGTACGATGCGTAGGGCGGTCGAGGAGAAGGAGTAGGAGAAGGAGAAGGAGAAGACGTTGGCAAAACAGTGGAAATGGATTGGAAAAAAAGAAAGTTTATGATACGATGGCTGGACGCGACTGGATAGAGAGGGTTGTCTTCGGATCTCGTTTAGTATGATGGCAGAATGCCATGCTATCCTTCCGAACGAGTTTCTGTCTCGTTAAGCTCGCAATTGTCCACCCACAGCATACTACGTATAATAGGTGCATTTCCATTAACCCCACTGCGCTTGTGCACACTTGTACTGGTACAGCAGTACAGTACCTTGAACTCCTTGAGCCTACCGACTCGGTGGTCTGATGCTGCCTGTCGATGATCGGGATTCAGGACGGTCGTCCACCACGATGGTGACTCACCATGTTCATGTCAACAGCGTAAAGGATGTTTGGCTCGCTACGTTGAACCGCACAAAATGGACTGGTACATAAACGTGGCAGTTATGATAATCGCCAGCCCAAAAAAAAAGCCCAACGCGGCGGCGTAAAGGCGTCTAAGTTTTGATCGAGTCGGTTTTCAATTCCGCAGCACCAAGCGACACCCATGTTTTCGCCTTTGCCTTGGTACTAATATGGAGACAACGGTGTCTACATTATCTGCTGCTGTACAGACGTTCAGCCCGTTTCGCTGTTGGAGGCCGCCTGCTGGTCTCGCTGCCGGAGTTTGTCGCGCGCCGTCTCCGGATGGAGACTACCATACAGTCGGTCTGTCTGTCGCCTCTGCGGTCCGGTTCACGGATAGACGGTTGCGAACTTCCTGACGGTCCTCTCCACAACCGAGTAAACTTGAATATTCAGCACAAGAGACCTAACCAAACCACACCAAACCAAACGGTTAGACCGTTCTCAATCTCATTTCCGCATTGGAGCTCTTCGTCCCAGGTTCATCTCTTCCCATTTCTCTCATGACTCGCGTCTCGTACCTAGCGGCCGCGGCATCGGTCGCCGTCGTCTCCCTTGCGAGCGTCGCGCAGGCCCACAACTATGTCCTCAAGCCCCTGGCCGAGTTCAAGGCGGGGAACCCTGGTATGGGCAACTGGATCGCCGAGTTCAAGC